>VDFB02343779.1:44736-67784 GCA_007258455.2 Sequoia sempervirens | reverse complement strand
TGTTAATATGAATGAACATTTGGAAACAAAACTACTCATGTAGAGAATTCAAAATAACTGTTACAATAGAGAACATGGCACTTTCAAGAATTAGCAAGCACTTAAATTTGAAACATGTGATTGTAAAGTTTGTAAATTTTAGTGAACAGATTATGTGCACAGAAAATTAATTCAAATCAGACAAAAAAATAACACAGCAGATACCCTGGGAAAACCCTCCTCTTGAGGGAGAAAAACCCAGCAACAAAGATTTCTCTTATATATATAAAAGAGGCAACAATTCTCTTTACAATGAGGCCAACCACAAGGCCAATATACAGCACCAACTGTAGATGCAATAACAGATAATACTCAGCCCTGACTTGATATCAAAAATCTCTCCTTGAAGAAATTCGCAATCTGCTCTAGATGAATTCGCACTCTGCTCTAGATGAAATTCGCTATTGAATGAATGTAAGAATCGAACTTGCTTGAATGTGAAATGGAGAGGAAATGACCTTGTATATATACAAATGTGAGAGAGGTCGCACCTCTTCATGTACAAGGTCGGCCAAGTTACAAAACAATAATAATTACAAATAATAAATATAATTTAGGAAAAGTTGGCCTCAAGAGAAATTATAATGTTGCCAAGAGAAGCGCCCATCTTTAATAAATGACTCATATAAATAAATAGCCGATAGGCTACATTTATTTATGTCTTCACTCGTGGCTGGAAGGATGAACCCGAAGCTGTCATAACATTAACAAAGTTTGTATAGATTTAGTAATTGTGAAACTCAAAGCTTTGATTCCCTAAATACCAACAATCAGTAAGAAAACAGTTTGACAGTTGTCAAGTTGAGGTGATAGGAAATTTTTTGTCAGAAACAAAAATCTCAATATTTAAAGAGGGAAAAGAAATTACCCTCACTAGTCTATAAATATATGTATAACCATAAACTGTGTTTGAAAGGTCAGATATTTGACATACACAGAAGGATTTTCAAAATGAAATTTGGAGCTAGAAAATTGACATCTAAAACATATGTAAAAGTACAATAGCCAACAGAAATATGATATGCACAATTTGAATAGCATATCATTCCTCTTGGTGGAATCATCAAATTTCAATTGCATTTGCAAACAAAAATACAGAAGATTGATGAAACAGAAAGGGAAACACTGCATGAAATTTCTTGGAATAAGTCCTCTGAGTTAAATTTAAAACACTGAATTAGAAAATAATTGAAAACACCTTAACCACCCTCTTAAAAATGTCAAAATTTTAAATACAAAGTCAGAAAAATAAAATTTAAAAAAAAGGCCTTAAGTAACTACACTTAGACTTTTAGCAATGTAAACCCAGCTACCTTGGCCTAGAAATATTATCCATTCTTGACAGTTCTTGCCAGCATCATATGAGTCTACTTTGCTTTTAAAATATGACGAGAATGTAACCATAAAGACTCACCAACCAAAGATGTATTATGCATATAATATTTGCTTATGAGAAATGACAAAGCAAAACCATAGCTTACTCTTGTTTTGCAAAGACAGTGAGTGATCATGATGTTACAGTGAAAAATGAAAATAAAGCTACCAGACTTGCTAACCTGCATATGGTAGCCCGTCCTTCTGTAAAGTCAAAAGTAGCCTGCCATAAAGTATGCTTTCTTGGTCGAGGATTCCTCTCTCTGAAGAACAGATGTGGCCTTGATACCTATAAAAATCAATAGGAAATATCATTAAAGCGATGAAAGTAGAGTTCAGTTTTTAATTGCAAAGGTAATTCATTTTCCTACCTCAATGTCTAAGGTTCTAGCCTCATTCTCAGGACAGCTTGCCTTCAGAGCAGTGATATCAGACCACTGTATCTCTATCTTACTCTTCAGGCCCCCATCCAATACCTCCCGTACTAGCTTATGCTTTGCAAAGTAGCATTTTGCTACCAAGTCACCTTCATATCTTGATATGCACTCGCAGAAATGAAATTTTTATCAATCCAAAAGTGTCAATCAACTTTATGAAACATAAAAATTCTAATCACATAACACAAGGGAAACTTTTAACAACTAATGAGTTAACACTACTGCATCCACATTGCTAAGGCAAAACCTGGCTATGGTTTTACATTTATAAACCCTTACCTCCCAAGACCCAATCCTCAAAACTGACACAGGTAAATTGGAGGCTTTAAGCTTGTCTGCACTTGCCTGGGCTGCTGCAAACCTTGCATCCTTCCTTTTTAGCCTTCTAAGAGTTTAAAACAGCTCCTTCAGATTCGTATGGTGTCTTTGGGGGTAATAGCTTTCTTGCCTCATACCATTGGACTGTTTGTAATACTATAACATCTGTTATTTTCCTGCTTAATATTATGTAAATTTTTATTGCATTGTTTCCATAAAAGAAAACAATTTTCTAACGAACCCTTTGTCACATACCCCATGGACGCAAGCCTATGGGGCCTACATGGCAGGAAAATAAATTATAATTTTTTTTTGCAGAGGGTGGAGATATATTTATGATGTGTATGGGTAACTTACAAAGGTGCCTATGTAGATTTTCATTTTGAAGGACATTAGTAGATGGCACAGGTATGGTCACCCTACTAGGGTATGGACATCCCTCGCCGCATTTATGAAGTGTGTTCTAGGGAAGCAGCAGGATGGCAGTATATGCACAAATCAATTTGTAGAAAAGGCTTCAAGAACTTTCGAGCAAATGCAATTGGCAGATGTGAAGCCAAATTCCACAACCGTTGCCAGCATTCTATCTACCTGCATCAAATTAGAGCTCTTGCAAAGAACAATTTTCCAATTGCCCGAGCAACGTTGTTTTTGTTTATCCCTATGTAAAGTGAAGCCTGCTACGAATGTAACCTGGAGAGCTTTGGGAATTTAGTAAGACATGGCCAAGCGACTTTTATAATTCTAACAATTCAGAAATCATCAGTCATCGGTATAATATCTATTTCTCCTAATTAGAATCCTTTTGCTGCTTGATATATCTTGAGTGAGGTTATGGGTATTCTTCGATGCACTTCATAGGGTAAGCTTGGAAAACATTCTTAAAACCTGTAAAGTTCATGGTTAAACTCAAAGTACTCCATATCAATTTGGGCATGGGTGGCAGTCTATACGAGTGTTCTCATTACTAGTACACTAGGACCCATTGGATTGCTCCTAATTAAAACTTGTTGGTAATCAGTTCCTAGTATATGAACTGAATAGGAAAAGTACCATATATTTCATACCTTAGTGGAGGCCTACATTTGAGTTATGGTATTGTTTTGCTGTGGAAGTGTTTTTTGATGGAATTTCTTTGTTCATGATCAAAATTTGGTACTGTCTGAATGTTTTTTTTTTGTAGCATGAATATTACATCTCTATACTACATGGTACCAATGGGAATAGGTTTAGCTGTAAGGTAAGTATGGTTGTCTTGATGCATATTGCTTACAACTATTAGGATTAAAAAAGACCAAAAGAAATTTAAGTGAAATATCCTCTGTAAATTATATTTTGTAGCTTGAGAGCCTTGAATGAAATTGGAGCTGGTTGAACAGGGGCTGTAAGGCTTTCTATACTTTTTGCGATTGGGATTACTCTTGTTCAAGCCATATTCGTAATTAGTTTTCATTCCAAAACAATTTTTTTCGGTCCAGAAAGATACAAGATTTGGTTTGTGCTGCTATTCCTAGTGGCCTTTGTTATGGGTATGCATTATTTAATATCACAGATATTGCATATATTCTTCCTCTCCTTCCTATTTCTCAATGTAGTCCACTCAGTAAATAAGGGGATTTCCTCTGAATCCTCTTCCCAATGACATTAAACTTGTAATTGATATCCAATTATCAATGATAGCAATTTTGTTAACTTGAATGGCAGATTTATCCATATTTTAAAGATTACTAGTGTTTATGTAAATACTTTCTCATTCGATTGTTAAGTATGAGATGCCAGATATTGAGCCAATATTATTTTGGCATACACTTTTTTGATTTAAGTGCAAGAAAAGATACTCCTGACATTAGTTAAAAGGGATTTGTTCTCCATAATTAGATAGCAAAATCAATCCATTGACCTACACTCGCTTATCAACCATTGATTACTGTTGCCGCTGTGGCCCTGCTGTTGTGTGCGTTTTCTGTTCTGAAAAGTGGCCTCCCCATGCTGCACCAGCTCATCTAATAAATTATCCTGGTCAAGCTCTAGCTTGCTTACACCCAAATTTTGTCTTCAATCACTGAGTGCTTGAGTTTCTAATTTTCCTTATATAAAGATTGCACGGGCTGGCAATAAAAACAATTTATACCTCATCAATGATCTGCAGATACCTCATGCCGCCTAGCATGGCATGCACATTGTGCAACCCCCACAACTTAGCGAGTTCTATTCTTTCCCCTGTTGTTCTAGTTGAACTTAGCTGACTTGGAGTTGACCTCCTAGAGAGCTATATTTTGAACAAGTTGCATAAAGTTTAGTTGCATTTGAGTTTATTTTGAGATATCACCCATCTTCTCATTATGTTTAAGCTGGAGTTAAAATACCTAATAAGAATTGCACCATTCCCTAATGTTCCCAAGAAAATTTGCAGATCAATCCAAATCTTTGGCTCTAGAATTGAGGAGTTTTATGTATACACATTATGTTGATGAACTTAAGATTTTCCATGTAGTTTTGGAGCAAAACAATCATCCAATCATGTTTAATGGCAAATGAGACCCAAGGAAATCAGTTGGATTCTACAGTGTAATTAAACCCCTTGATTGGCCTAAAGCCTAAACTATTGATTGTCTTTCCATGCCATCAGGTTCAAGGTACTCTCTCATTTTGTGGCTCACCTTATCTTGAGTGAAAGAGCTCAAAGAATGTTATCTCAAACTCTGTCAGCAATGGATCAGAAATATCCAGTTTGATACATTCTTCCATAATTTGCCAGGGATTTCTCCTTCATAGCCTCTGCAACACAAAAAAATCTTTCCTATCTAGTCTTTAATCTTATGCATACACTTCATTCCAAAGCTTTAATGGAAGGTCAAAACGTCTTATCAAGATTGGAGTTATACCAAGAAACTCAAATCAGTGTTGAAGCTTTAGGTCAATGAACAAATTTAAAGTTCAGCTCCTTTAAAGGCTGTATGACTCCCTTCAAAATACTGTCATGATCATCTTAAGTCTTGCATACAACCATTAAAATCCCTTGCCTGTGAACCTTTGCCCCTCAGCTTTTAAAGCAATCTGGTATGCTCACTCTACTAACTGCAACTTGAGAAAAGTCATCTCGTACTGTAGCTAGATACTGCAGCTGTGTAAAATACCTAGCTGCTGCTTGCTTTTCATCTTCTAGAAAATTGGTCCCAATTTGGAATTTTATAGACTGCTCTGTGAATTATCTTTTTGTCGATAACCAAGTAAACTTGTTTAGTTAGCCAGTTATAACATATAGTACATCTATCATGGAATTTAAACGGGTTATCCTTATTGCATTCTTCAATAACTTTGGCAGTGCTAGTTCATCTGGCTTTAACACTTAATGACTATTAAGAGTAGACAGGCCTGTGTTAACTTCTATTGTTAATGGTATTTGCAAATTTATTGGCAATTACAAAGGCAAAACTTAAGTTGACTAGATGTATCAAACTACAAGCATTGCTGAAAAGCTATGTTACCATAATCTGCAGGAACCCTGGCTGAACCCAAACAAGTCCAGACAGGATCCTCATCCCGGTCTGGGTCCTGCCTGGGTTTGCCCAGGTTCCTGTACCCTGTTCAAGTGATTCACTGCTAGACGTATGAAATAACTAAAAGTGAGGATACTTTAACCTTCTTGTCTGTGGGGTGTTTGCAGCACCCATGGTTATGTCAGTCTAAGAAAGCATAGGCTATATGCCAATCTATTTAGTTGTTTTGCTTCTAACATCCATTCAACTATCAGCTTTAAGAAAAAGGACCAATATGATTAACTGTAATAATGGTGAAATTTGGTCTATAGGTTGCCTCTAATAAACTTTTGGGTATGGCATTTGTCAATAAACTGTCAAAAAAAAATTGTTGTTCTCCTTGACAAATATCATTTTGACTCCAACTCTGAGGGCTTCGTCATTTCTTTTTACAAGGTAAATGCACTATGTATCTTTGGATCAATGGTAAGATGCAGATGTTCTAAAATAAACCATTTTGATTTATCTTTAAAGTTTGACAATTGAATCACATATGTATGTATGTATATATGTATATATACATACATAAGTTTATAACGTACATGTATATAAAGTTAAACATACATACATGTAGTATAAATATATACACACATAATACTGCCAAACCCAACCATGCCAAACCTAGGGGAAGAAAATCAGCGAACCACCAAACCCCAACCAGCAACATAGCAGAAAACTATACATTACATATAATATCAAGAACAGTGATTTTTCAACCATGCTATAATTATGATATAAGTCAATTCATTTAAAGCAGGTTTAAATTCTAACTTTGAACAAAGTTCAAAAACAATTGTAGCTGTGTGACCAATGTTTATCGTTTAAAAACACATCTTTTACAGACCCCTTGATCATATTTTCACACACATCACAAGAGTAAATTGATGACATCATGAAGCCACATTAACTGAAACCTAAAAGGAGTGTTTCTCGGGTAAGAGAAAATAGAAGAAGAAAATTTAATAAGCCAATGATCAGAGCCACACCATTGTAAAATTCCATAAGAAGTGGTCCATTCATTCCCAATCTAACCATCAGAAACCAAAAAACCTATCCAATCACTGAGAAATAGAGTCTGAACCAGATCGCTGATTGTTCCAAGTATAAAGACCACCACTTGGTTTGACATCAATTAGATTTAGAAAAGAAATATTATCTTGAAACAAGCTGGAAGAATGATCAAGCCTACACAGGCCTCCAAGTTTCTCCTTAAGAGAAAGGATAACATTAAAATCTCCAACCATAATCTAAGGAAAGGTAACCCTACAAGTCTATTTGGAACCATTAGCACATAAATTTCATAAATTGGGTTGTTTTAAATCCTTTGCATGCCCATCCTAGTTGAAGTATTGTAATTTATTCAAACATCAATTGCAATTCTGGAAAAATGCCATAGTTGTGCTCTTCTCCTGAGTTCACTCTTATGCCTGTCTTTTTGTCGTTTTAACTTAACTCTTTGTTCAATGCTTGTTCATTGTTTCATGCTCATTCCATTTACTTAAGCAACAAATAAGTGCAGGTTCATTTAAATACTATGATTTGTAGTAGAGGGCTAGTGATTAGGAAGTCTGGGGTTTTCTTTAAATTACAGCAAATCAAGTATGATTGTAACAAATGTGGCGCTGTTCTACAACCTTTCTTTGAAAACTCCTATTCTGAAGTGAAAATAGGCTCCTGCCCTGACTGTCAATCAAAGGAGCTATTCATAGTTTACATTGAATTATTGTGAGGACTAATGAAACAATATAATTAGTTGATTTGCCAATCTATGGGTTAAAGACTGCATTTGAAACTAATTTAATGTGCAAAATTGAACCTGGATTCACTGAAGTGAACTGCCAAGGAATTGATTACTATAGCTCAACAACTTTGAGGAATGAACATACAGCAAAGAATCAAACCAAACCCTCTTGGTATGGCATTGTTTGTTGTAATTGGAGCCAGAAAACCAAGAGACCTCTTGCCAAGGTTGCATGTTGTTTACTAGTCTGTGATTTTAGTGTCACAATGGCAATGCCTGATACATTTTAATTTCTATCAGGAGTTTTTAAAAGCTCCACACCCAATCTCGTAGACTGATACATTTTAATTTCTGTCAGTAGATGTTGCCAAACTGCCCTGCCAGCACAAGGAACTACGCTGCAGTGCAGCTCTTGTTTGGCAGATGTTCTAGTGTTCTATTTGTAATTTAGAAAAAATATTTTCTTTAGTCTTAATCAATAATTTTTTTTTTTCATGTCTATGGTTTTAAATATGATTTTTTTTGTTTGGGTTTATCTTTCCATACATGCTTTTTATGGATACATTGAATATTTCAATCAATATGGTCCATACTTAAAATTAATTTATAGCTCATACTTAAAATTAACATATCCTGCTAATTTTAAAGATCATTGAATACTTCAATCAATATAGTCCATACCTAAAAATAATTTATTGTGTTAGAAGTGAATGTATCTCATACCCAAATTAAAATTAATGCCGTGGAAGTGAAGTAATAATTTTTGCAAATGGTTGGAAGTGAAGTAATAATTTTTGCAAATGGTTGGTCATCTTGATGTTTAGGTGAACTTTTATGATGAATTAGTTTGCAATGTTGATGAAAAAATGTGATTGGTCGTGGACTTTATCTTATAGCTTTCACATATGTAACATTAAAACCACAATGAAAATTACCAGCCACATTTTTTATGAAGATTACCACCCATAGTTTTTGGAAGGGTAATCAAGTTGTTGATGCTATGGCTAACCTGGGCTCCCATTGGAGAGATTCTAAGTGTTGGAGGAATTTGGGGAACCTTTTTAATCCTTAAGAAGCAGGGCACATGTATTGTTCATAATGATATGTAATTTTGAGATTGCGTTAGCCTTTTGGGGGGTCCACATACTTGTCTATTGGGTGATGTGGACGGAGTTAAATGCTGAGGTGTTAAACTCGTGGCATAATTTGAATAAAGTGGTGGAGATTGATAATAAAGAGCTAATTATGAGGAGTGGGGAGTACAACCGGATAACGACCAAGCTGGGACGAACCTTACACAATATTTATTTAAGGTCTTGTCTTAGCCTTCGCATATCCCTCCAGATTTTTAAATTCAAATTTGATGTGACTAATAATTATGATGTGAAGCTCTTGCCTTGTCCTATCAACTCCGCTAAAAAGTTGCTAATGATAGATGGCTCGATTATGGGGAATTCTAAATTTGGCCCCGCGACTAAACTTTTTCGGTACTTGTGCAAAGGAAACATGAAAGGAAAACCTTCCAATATCATAATTGCTTGCAAACCTGGCTGTAGGTGTCTCAAGATTTCCATTAATGGGAATGTGGTGATTGCCTTTTGGGATTTAACTCTTCAAGCGTGTGTCCAACACACTGTCTTGATTGCCTAAAGCAGTCTTGTTTGGCTTAAAACTGAAAGTGTCTGGGCGATCTTTCACTTTGTCGAAAATTCTAACATTTTATTCACAAGTTTCTTGGTTCTTTAGTGTGCAAAATGGAGATATGGGTGGTGATAGGGTGAGGACGAAGTCGGACAATTGTGGGGAATTTCGCAAGGACCCGCTGGTTTGGCACATCTGTGTTGAAGGCAGCCTGGCGCCCTTGACGGAAAGTTTGGTCGACCATGATCTGAAGATGTCTATGCAATTTGTGAGTTCCTGGAAAGAACGAAGGGTTTCCATGGGTGGTATTTCCTTCAAGTTGAACGAGGAGGTGATTGCCCAGGCTACGGGGTTGTCGTGTACCGGGAAGAAGAACCCTAAGCATACCAAGGCTCAGGACAACAAAAGCCTAAATGCCTTCTTTGTGGGCAATGAAAAACTCGTTTGCTCTCAATCTGGCTTTGAAAAAGAAGCTCCCCCGCGGTTGTGGGACCAAGTTTGTCTCGCCCTCATGAAATGTCACTTTAGAGGGTAGATATAAAACTTTTTATTTTTATCATTTCCCTCTCTTAAACCACATTTGTCATAAAATTCTGCTGAGTTTCCTATTCTTCTTACTCACTGACTTGGAAAGCTCTATTGAGAAGTGCCTTGAGTCTGCTGCCAATAACCCTAAGGATCCCATTCCCTTACTGCTCCATCAAGGCCTCATCTCAAGGCTCTATCATTTTCACCTCGCTCTCTGCCCACCCAAACCCATCTCTGCTGTCTGCATTGAGGAAATTGAATGGTTGGTTTAGGCCAATATTTCCCCAACCGAGTCCAAGGGTCCCAAAAGAAAAACTCCTCCGGTGGCTGCTGAAACCCCTAAACCCAAATCAACTGCCAAGAAGAAAAAGGGGATTGTGGGGATAGCCCAATCTCACGTTGTGGTTGGTCTCTGCGAACTTAAGTCCGCCTCGACCAAGACTTACAACAAACCTACTACTAAGAGAAATGTGAAGGATGAGGGGAAGGATTTGGTGGAGCAACCGACCACTGACAATATTGGAAAGAATAGGGTGGGATAAGACTCCAAAGGGGATACTATGGTTGTTGCTATTGTGGAGACTGGGGTCGAAAATACTAGCATCAGGCGATCTGGTAGACTGGCTAAAAACAATAAGAAAGTGTAGATTAGTGAAATTTCTACTAATGAGGAGCGGTCTGACAACAAAAGGGATAACAAGGAGGAGGACACTGAGGAACATGGGGAATTTGTAGAAGGGCCTAGCCACTTTTCAGACCTCAACAAAATGCTGAAAGAGAATTCAACTTCCTAGTCCTCGGACCCTCAAGGTTTGGAGCATGCTAACATTGCAAAGAATGTGGAGAAAGGGGAGGATCGACAAGGGCTTCTGGGATGGGTGGAGAAGATTGAAAAGGAACTCAACAGTCCGTTTAGGCTCACTGTCAAGCTGATCCAGTGTGCGGCTGGCACCCTCTCTATTGTGCTTAAGGACGAAGTGGAAAAGAAAGTTGCGGAGGATGGTCCCTACTGGGCTGGGGAGGATGTTGTCAACCTCCTCTCCCAAAAGTGGGAGAATGCTAGCTAGTCTGTTGTTGCTCCGTTTGTTGGGTTTTTTGGTCGGCTGTTAGTCTGATGCATCTATTTTTGTTTTGGTTTTTTGTTGTTATCCTTGGTCTTGATCTTTTTGGCCCTTGAGGCTCGTTGTGTAAAGGATACAACGCCCTGTAAATGCTGCTTATAATATCAAAAACATTAAAAACCACAATAAATAATGATCTATACTAAATGTCAAAATCAAATCAACTCAATGTCATGTAAGATAGAAAATATTTCTTCTAAATATAATGAAGTATGGTATTCAAAAAACATTAAGTTGTAAATTTATTCATAAATGAAGATGTAACTACTCAATAATTTGATATCTAGATAAAATAACAAACAATTGCGTTGATTGCCACTATCATTTCCTATAGAGAAGCATTTTTTCACAATACAAATTTGTAGTTATTTCCACAAGAATCCTTGCTATTATATTTTTTGTTTAACACCGAAAAAAAATATTGGCTATATGATTTGATTTGTCTCCATACCCTTTTTGAAAGTCCATTTTGGCATAAATAGGGTCAATGCTAGCAAAGGTTATGGAATCTCATGTAATGAGTTATTACTTGCGTGTTTTGCATACATCTCTATGGGGGCAAATGCAATTTTAATATTTGTCAAAAATAGTATTCCCTTTATACTTTCATGTATGTGATACCCTATTCCGAAGTGCATTTTTCTATACACAAAGAGGATATTGCCAAAGATTATGGAATTTGGCTTTATACAAAGAGGATACTGCCAAAGATTGTGGAATTTGGCTTTAACATTTGTCAACAATATCATTCGCTTTATACTTTCATGTATTTGCATACCCTGTGTAGACACCTAAAATTGACATCGTGAAAATTACTTGACTATTTTTTCTATAGTTGATTGAATACAACCTTAATTATTCAATTAATTATCCCATTTTCATCCTTATTAATTAAATAAAAAATTATTATTTATTTAATAAAATCATTATTCCTTCATTATTCACCTACACATATTTCTAGCCTAAATCATGTAATCATCTTCCTATATTCCACATATTCCTAACTCTCATATCCTTTCTCCAAAGGCATGGACCTTTTGTGCACATGGAATGGGCCTTTGTACATGTGGCATGGCCTTGGTAGCACATTGTATGGGTCAAGTCCTTACCCATAACCCCCAATTCAATTTTAAATTCCCCCAAGTACCCTTTCCATCTTGTCCATCTACTTCTTCCAAGGAGAATCTCCACCCTTGATTCTCTCCTTGATCCCTCTCCCTCCATCTCTTCCAACCAATTGTCCTCCTCTCATCTCCCCATGTCTGTCAACCAATATGAGCCATTGATTTCATCTATTGATCCTATCCATCCATTCCATAGGTTAAAAAACTATAAATTGGCCTCACCTCAAGCCATTTTCATACTTGATCTTGAATGCAACCTTGTGCTACTGCACGAGAACTCACATCCAACCATCCATTAGCACAACCACCTCACCATGGTGCAATAAGATTTGGTTTTGGTAAAATATTTCAATGTTTTTATCAATGTTTGCTAACCTTTATGATTAATATAAGCGTCGTTTGTTTTTTGAGTAGAGTAGGTTAATATTGCTTTAATTTACTCTATTAGACTTAAAGTTTCATGCACACACCATGTTCCAAAGTGCATTTTTCCATACACAAAGAGGATATTGCTAAAGTTATAAATACAACCTTAATTATTCAATTAATTATCTTATTTTCATCCCTTATTAATAAAATGAAATTTTATTAATTATTTAATAAAATAATTATTCATCACTGTTCACCCGCACATATTTCTAGCCTAAATCATGTAATCATCTTCCTATATTCCACATATTCCTAAGTCCCATATCCTTTCTCCAAAAATTAAATAAATATTTCATTTATTTAATTTCCCTACTTTCCTCCACTTTTCATTAAGTGGGCTAATCCAGTTAGTCCCTTAATCCCCCACTTACACAATCTAATCCTAGTCAGCTTATCTCAAAACATGCACATACCCACATGTGTACAAAGGCATGGACCCTTTTTACACATGGAATGGACCTTTATACATGTGACATGGCCTTGGTAGCATGTTGTATGGGTCAAGTCCATACCCATACCCCCAATTCAATTTTAAATTCCCCCAAGTACCCTTCCCATCTAGTCCATCTACTTCTTCCAAGGAGAATCTCCACCCTTGATTCTCTCCTTGATCCCTATCCCTCCATCTCTTCTAGCCAAATGAGGACACTTGTACTCCTCTCATCTCCCCATGTCTCTCAACCCATATGAGCCATTAATTTCATATATTGATCCTATCCATCCATTCCATAGGTCAAAAATCTATAAATTGGCCTTACCTCAAGCCATTTTCATACTTGATCTTGAATGTAACCTTATGATATTGGTAGAGCACTCAAATCCAACCATCCATTAGCACAATTGGACATCACCATGGTCCAACAAGAGTTGGTTTTGGTAAAAACTTTCATGTTTTCATCAATGTTTGCTAACCTTTATGATTAATCTAAGTGTTGTTTGTGTTTTAAGTAGAGTATGTTAATATTGCTTTAATTTACTTTATTAGACTTAAAATTTTATGCACACCCTGTTCCAAAGTACATTTTTCCATACACAAAGAGGATATTGCTAAGGATTATGAAATTTATAGTGTTTTCAAAAAAATCTATTTTTGTGCATATCTTGTAATCATAGTAGTCGATGATAACATCTTTATTGAACAAGTTATGTGTCTTGTCTATGTTGGAATAATTATTTTCATGTGATAAGGAATTATTGAATATAACAACCCTCATAGGTTGAGTCCAAAAATTATATATATTTTTAAATCTAATTATAAAAAATTACTTATTATTTCATCTATAAACTTAGGCATTCTTCTATCCATATGGGATATGTATTCATCTATCCATGTGGGACATATATTCTTCTATCCAATCAAGATAGACAAAGCTTATCTATAGGCAACATCACTTGTTCTTTCTAGAATTTCAAAAGGTCCACAAAAGTGAGGAGCTTATCTATAGGCAACATCACCTGTTCTTTCTAGAATTTCAAAAGGTCCACAAAAGTGATGTTGCCTATAGATAAGCTTTGTCACCTTAGTTACAAATCCATAATGTGTTTCATGTAAGTTTACTTAAGAAATATGTGTATAGTGCAGATCATGTTATTGATTGGAAGAGTATTTCTATTGAACCTACTTGTGAATGTAAAATTGAACCCGAGTTAATAATTGAAAAAAGATCTAGAACTTTGAGAATATAATTATAGATGAAGTTAAAATTAAGTGGAGTCATTGTAGTATTGATAGCACTACTTGGGAAAAAGTTGATTTTATTAAAGCACAATATCCACATTTGTTTAATTAAAGTTGTTTATTTGATTTGATGTAGAGATCCCTCATGCTCTTGAGAACAACTAATTTATAGGGGGAGAATTGTTACGGGACTCTTTCTCGTGAGAAAAAATATTACAATAAAAAAAGATGTAAACATTAATTTAATTAAAACATTATTTTTGTGAGCGGGTGTGACTTTTGTAACCACTCGTGGTTGTTATTTAAACTTGTAAAAAATAGAAAGTGACACACAAAGAAAGAGGGAAATAATCAAGGAATATATACAAGTTTCATAGAGCATGAAGGAGTGAGGGACAATATCTTTGGCTGGCATTGAGGGCAGTTGGAGAAGGGGCACACAATGTGTGTCCAACTCGTGGTACATCGTACACCTAGGATTGTCTAGGTCAGGGCTTTATCGTAAGGCTTGTGAGGTGGGTTGTAAGGCCTATGAGGCAGGTAGTTTAATTGTAAGGCTTGTGAGGTAGGTTGGGGTTCTGTGCAAGAATCAATCCCTCCAAGGGTGCCTCTTTGTCATGGAGAGCCTAGATCTTCCTCTGTGTGATGGAAATTAACATCTCCAAAAAAATAAGATATGTATTATTGGATTATCATGACATTCATAAATTAAATGTTCCTTACAATTATTTATTTCATTTTATCAATGTTATGAAGATTGTTATCATATTAATATTAAATAGTTAATTATTGTTATACCTTTCATTTACTCTATTTTAAATTATTATGTACATCTTGACTCATTAAATAAATTAAAGTGCATCTAATTTAGCATTCGGGAATAAGTTGGATAATACACTTCAAATTTGGCTTCTACTTTCCCCTTTGACTCTGCCAATTTGATTATCCACTATATTTTCCCCAACCTCTACGATTAGGGGGGAATCAATTGAAAGTTTCTCCATCACCCGCATCTCACCTAGATTGGTGTTGCTACCTCTGGCATTGACTATTGCTCCCTCTTCGCCATCAATCCCATTGATTGAAGCTCCTTGAAACTTCGAGTGACAACCTCTTGTCTACTTCATCTGTCCATGTCCCTATTCCCCTATCTCTTTTTTCACTTTGCTTGCCCATATTTTCACTTTTTCAACTCTATTATTCACACATATTAATTGAATTATGATGGTGATTAAGTTAAAATATATATGAATATATTTTTAGATTAATTTAATTAATCATATATGAATTGTTTTGAAAGGTTTTATTTTATGTCTTAATTTATAGTGCATAATGAAATAATTATTATATTAGTTTTCAACTTTATAAGATAATTTTGGTGAAGGTGACAATACGTGGCATGTTATTCCATAGTAAGTATTAATGAGGGGTTACATTTTGTTATTCATGACATATTCTATTATAATTTTGTGAAAGGTAATTAATGGGGAGTTGCAAAACAGATTGTATGATAACTTTCTTTAAAAGATAAATAAACAAAAATTGAGCTATTTTTAGAGGGGATCTCTTTAATAATAATTTTATTATTTTTGGAAAAATTATCCTCTAACTTCTATAAAATAAGGATTCTTTTATGCATTTTGGGAAGGGGATGCCTTTTGGAATTTTTCCAAGTTGATAGAAGGAAGAACTCATTGGAATTTCTATTTTGGTTGCTTCACATGTAATATCTCTTCAACACTCCAAGTTAAAGAGAATTAACATGTTTGAGAAACCAAAATATAAATGTAAAATCCATGACAGCTTCCAAAAATGAATATGTTCATAATAAGCCAAATAACTATCATATAAAGATGAAAGGAAAATATACAATGAGGCCCCCAAAAGATGACATGAGAAGATGGTAAATATGACTCTAATAACCTTGCATGTGCATGGGATAAGTGTACCTAATATTTCATGTGCACTTTAGATAAGTGTCTCAAAATGTGAGAACATGTGTCTCAATCATATGAGGAGACAAAAAAAAAGGTACATAAGTGTGAACTTAATTAGTGTGAATAAGACTCTCTTAGGTAGGATAAAAGCTAGCTAGTATGATAATATCACTATTTTCACTAAACCCTTAAGTTAAAATTAGGGAGAAATGAATCCAATGATGATGGGTCCTAACTACTAGGATATTTTAGGTACCCATATACATATTTCTCATAAATGAAGTAAAGAAGAAAACTCAATGGGAAATAAAACTCCTCTCCAAAAGAGAAAAGATGCATGGAAATATGTATAAGTAAAAAAGAAAGGATGAATTATCATGATCCTCCAAGGACTACTTCTAGCACAAAGTAAAATAAATGTTTTCCTCATAGGAAATAAAAGAGAGAAGGTCTATGTAACCCCAAAAAGATGAGAATGAAAGAACCTCATGTTAGGAAATGATCCCTCCCAAAACTAAGATGACAAGATCTAGACTATGTATAATCCCCTCAAAATTCATTTTGTAGTGTTGGTAGATGCTAAAGATGATCCATGATTGTAGAAAACTTCTCCCTTTGGGAAGAAACATAACCACATATGTGTGCAAGATATATTGTAGTCTAGATTTAATAAGATGCAATCTAAGAAGGGTTAATGTATCAAAAATTTTCTCATGATCCAAAGATATGAATCCCAAGATGATGTCTTCAAATGTTGCTCAAATATACCCAAACCAATGTTAAATTGTGATAAAAGAAGAGGAGGGTGAAGGAAAAACACATCCAAAGAAGATGATGGTGATACAACTCCATCGAGGTTGTCATCAAATCATAGAATACATTTTTTTCAATTGTGTCTTCCAAATCTATAATGTCGGACTCTACAAACAAGGATGATATGTTTTGTAGAAATGTGTCCAATTTGGTGGATCTAGAAAATTATTATCAATATCTTGTTTCAAATAATTAGGGGAATCCATGCATGAATCAACACTATATTTAGATATAGTAACAAGTGATGATGGGGGAGATGAAATCTCAATACAAATTAGACTACATTGTTCATCTCCTAATGATATTGTTGTCTCAAAAGATGTCTGAGTAAGATAATATGATGGTTATTTAGGTGTTGGATAAGAATGATGAGGTAAAGCAATATCACACGATCTAGAAGAAGTTGCTTCATTTCATCAATTTATCTTTGAATACAATATCATTTCATTTTTTTTTTCTTCCCACAATAACCACATTTAATTTACTATTTATTAGGAGAATTATGAGTACTCAAATGTGAGGGATTTAGTGTGAGATAGGACCTAAAAACCAACAAATACAAAAGTAGAAACACCATATTACCCCCCTTTATGCAATAAAATAGCCCCCATGCAATTAAAATGATGTGACACTTTGTGTTTAGTACATATACAATTACCAATAGGTGGATTTGATGTATAATGATTACAAAGTCTCAAAATGAGGCATATTTTAATATTTTGTTAAGAAAAACTAATAATACCATTGTGTAATGCTCAAAAAATTAGGCATTTTAAAAAACGGAACCCAAAAAGGAGTTTGTATGTGCCTAAACAAACCCTCTTAAGTTTTAAAAATGAGAATTGTGTAGGGTGACCTTTGAGAATATGTGTTTTATGAAAAATCCATACACGAAATTTGTAAATGGACCACACCACAATGTAGAACATTCAAAATACCCTAAAGATAAATAATTCTTAGAGTTCTTTTACCATATGGTCAAGGAATAAAACTATATCATACATGGGGTCTTGTACCATTGCCTGAAGGAATAAAACTTGTTGGTTGCAAATGGGAGTTCAAGAAAAATATTGGTTTAGATGGAGGTATTGATAAGTACAAAGCAAGGTTGGTTGCAAAAGGTTACTCTCAAGTTGAGGGTGTTGATTATGGTGATATATTTTCTCCTATTGCCAAAATGACATCCATTAGATTTTTGCTTTCTATTGTTGCTACTTATGATTTAGAGGTTGAGAAAATAGATGCGAAAACTGCTTTCCTTCACGGTGACTTGGAGGAAGATATTTATATGACACATCTAGAGCACTACATGGTGAAAGGTAAAAGTAAATTGGTTTGCAAATTGAAGAAATATTTGTATGGCTTAAAACAAATTCCTAGGATGTGATACCAGAAATTTGATACATATGTGTTGAGTTTGGGATTTGAGCATTCTAAATTGGATCATTGTGTTTATTATAAAACTAATGGTGATCATTTCCCGTTTATTGCATTATATGTTGATGATATGCTATTTATTGGTAGAGGGAAATGTATGATTCCAAAACTGAAATCTCAACTTGGTGCTAAATTTGAAATGAAAGACCTTGGTACAACTAAACACATTCTTGGGATGGAAATTAAAAGAGATAGAGGGAACAAAAATCAATGGATTGGCCAAAGTAAGTATATCAATTCAATTTTACAAAAGTTTGATATGCAAGACTATAGACCATTATGTGTTTTTGTTTCAGCTGGAACAAAGTTATATATTTCAAATTATCCGACATCTCCATCAGAGATACAAGACATGAGTAGAGTTCCTTACCAGAGTGTTGTTGGAAGCTTGATGTATGCTATGGTTTGTAAAATACTAGACATTGCCCAAGTAGTGGGAGTTCTTTCCAGATATATGTCTAATATTGGTAGAGTTCATTGAGATGTAGTTAAAAGAGTCTTCAAATATTTGCGTGGTACCTCAAATTATTCCTTGTGTTATCATACTAATATGACTGAAGATGAAATTTCCCTTAATATTCATGGTTATGTGGATTCAGAGTGGGCAGGTGATGTTGATAGTAGACATTCCACTAGTGCTTATGTGTTTACTTTATTTGGTGGTGCAATTAGTTGGATGAGTAAGTGATAGGTTGTGGTTGCTTTGTTCACTACTGAAGATGAGTATATGGCAACTACTCATGCTTGTAAAGAATCCATTTGGCTTAAGAGGTTGTGTTTAGATATTAGAATAAAACAAGGTGCAGTGATAATTTATTGTGATAGTCAAAGTGTGATATGCCTAGCTAGGAACTCGACATTTCATGCTAGGACCAAGCACATAGATGTACAATATCATTTTGTTAGAGATATGGTCGAAGATGGCAGGGTGAAGCTGGTTAAGGTTGAGACTTTGATGAATGTTGCTAATTCTTTAACTAAGCTTGTGAGCATAGAGAAGTTTAGATGGTGTTCAAACTCAATGGGCCTTTTGGACCCTAGTAATTAAGAGATGATGTTTATACACCTTCTTGTTGCATTTGCAAGGTGTTCGACAAGTGGGAGATTTACTAGGAAAATGTGTCTCAACCTTGCAATTATATAAGGTATTGTTGATACATAAAGTATTGTTGATACGTCCACGGTGGGGGGCACGAAGGGGTTTCCCCCTGCAAAGGGTCTGGGGGGATCATCCTCCCAATTGGGGGTCCAGGGGCAACACACCTTGGTGAGGGCTTGGGGGAAACGCCCACGAAAGAAATTTTTTTATTTATATTTTATTATTGTAAATCAGGACCATTCATCATTAGGTCTTAGATTTGATGGCCGATATTTTATTAGCTTGAATTTCCCTAGAAGACAACCCTATTTTATGAGGGCATTGTATTATAGTTGTGTATTGTGATGTATTTTGAGAGTCTAATAGCGGTCATGTTGCCTTTGGACTTCTAGTTGGTGATACTACTGTAAGAAGCTTGCTCTGCAAGTATATTGTAATCTTTGTGATTTCTGAATAATATATTGGGTGGCTTTTGGAGTGTGGGGTTTTTCTCCAAAAAAGGTTTTCCCCACGTAAATCACTATGTTGTATGCATGAAATTTATGTTTATTTCTATTTAAGTTTTTGTAATTGTTAAAGATCCATAAATTTTTTACATTATCCTCCTCTCAAGATTAGTGTAGGAAGTTGTTTCACTACCTTAGCTTCCTTACACTCCAAAGGCCATTTTTAGTTGTAGATCAAGGGATTCAAGTCTACCAGGTGTCAATAAGAGATTGAATCTAGGATTCTTACTTCTCTTTAAAATGCAATCTATTTTTCATTTGTAAGGGTTCTGAGATTTTGGAAAAGTGGTAAGGGGTAGGCTATTATTTTTATGATCTATGTAGGGAAGTAAAGGTATGTGCTTGCAAATATTCCTGTAAATCTATTATATATTTTGATTACAACATATATGAATACATGCTTTTGCATGCTCTCAATGTGTATTGTCTCTAGTTTGTAATGAGATATTTCTTTCAGTAATACAATCAAGGATTGTAAAGCTTTCCATGCACATTTTCTACATTTGGGTTATTTTCATGGTTAGTTTTTGTTCAAGGAGCAATGTAAACTCTTTCACTAAAAATAATGAGAATATTGTTCTTGCAGAATGGATTGTTAAGTAGAGTTATATTGTTAGCCATTAGTTGATCTCATTAATATAAGGTATTAATGACTGAATGATAATCATAGTATGTTTAAGATGTATTGAAGGGTGTATGCAAGTTATTGAATTTTTAACTGTGGATAGGCACCTGTCTATCTTGAATAATTTTTCCTTAATCTTAGAAATAACCATCAAATTTACAAAGCCAAATTCAAACTCTAGCTATCTTGTAATTTATTTATAATTATTTTACACTTTATTGTAATGATGACAAGGGAAGTACCAATCATGGGTGTAAACATATAAACCCTTGTTATTTGTGTAAAGTTTATTTTCTAAGCACTATGATGTAATCAAGTCTAATTTCCATATCCAATGTTATTTAGGGTGACCCCTAAGTCTTGCAGAGCCTAAAGTGTAGGGGAGAAATGTGTGAGATAAATCTCCCATTCCTTGGCCACTGATCTTGAAGTCCTTGAGCATAAGAATTGGCTATCCTTTAGAGGATCTCAAGGCATCGGTTGAAAAAAGAACCAACACAGTCATGATGTGGGACCTATGCTTGTTGACTATGTGATGCAAGTGTGTGACATGGTTGGAGTTTGATGCTGATATATTTTGTGGTGATCATGGTGTCATGGATGTTCCTTGTGCCTTTAGGAATTTGACATGACATGATTGTTTATGCAGGTGCATTGTCGGTAGTGTTGGATCAATTTATAATAGTTAGTGGTGGTGTATTTCTTGTTTGAGGATAATGGTTTTACTTTGCCTTTTAGGATCCCTTGGTGTTGTAGTTGGGTTCTTTGATTGTGTGAGGTCCTTTGGTTGATATCCATAGAGGATATTGTTATTACGGTTTCATGGATAACTTGATTATACTATTTGGTGGGAGCTAGTGACAGTGATGGTTTGGCGGTTTTGTATCTTCTTGGTTTTGGATATTGTGGTTTTACTCTTCCCTTTAGGAGATCTTGGTGTTGAGTTCTTTGATTATGTTGAGGTTGATGGGCAAGGTCATTGATGTCACTTCTTGCATCATTTAATTTATCAATTATCGAACCAAGTGTGTCTTAGAGTTGCATGTGATAAGGGTGTTTCCATAAATTGGGGGGTTTTGCACTATCAACAGTGACTTTTGGTTGTAGTTTAGCTCCATTGAGAGCTATTAGGAGCTCTCAGGAGCTGATTTTAACAAGGGGTTCCTAACTATTTCTAAAGACTTAATCCTAATTTATCTCTTAATTAAAGATTGTTCAGACTCCAATAACCCAGTTCAGACTTCACTTGACTTACGTGCAATTTATCCATGGAAGAATTAAGCTAAAAACTAAATCTACTTTTAATCTAAAACTTAGAATTGAAATGTACTTGGAAAGGGAATCTATTTACATTTGCAGAAAAGGATCTAACTACGTTTGCAGAAAAGGATCTAATTATGTTTGCAGAAAATAAACATTAATCTAAAAAGAAGTAACACTAACTTCCATGAACAAATCCCAAACAAGCTTTAGTTCTATCTTTCCATGAGTCATTATTGTCTTTTCCATTACAACTACATGCATTTTAAAGTGACCAATGAATCTAATTCTATGAACAATAATTAAATCTACAAAAAATGAGTGAATATAAATCTACAGTAAAGCATAATGAATTATTCTAAGAATTTGATGAATTTAATCTAAGAATATAAGCATTCACATTCACTAGCAATGATTAACAAAGATCTATATTCCTATTTTCCAACTGAGATGAATAATGCAAAAATTAATTGAATTAAAGAAAATAACACAAGTCACCTCCGTCGGTTGAGCGGGCCCTGCTCTTCCTCTGGTGGGACTTAAACATTAAGATTTAGATCAACTCCTTATTTTTATTCCAATTGGCCAAAATAGGCGAGTATTAAAAAAGTGTAGATAATCCACATTACAATGCTAAAGGAAAATATTAACTAACTCCCAAACTAAAAACTAAGGTTGGACATTTATAAGAATATCTGCTTTTTTTAATACAAAAATTGGCGCAACCCACCAAGATGCAAAATGGTAACAACTACACTTAAATAGAACCGAAAGTGCCATAAAGAAATCTACCACATGAAAGTAGTTAAATAGAAAGTTCTCAAACTGACTGAAGAAGTCAATTCGGAAACATTCATTAGGAGCTAGCTAGAGCAATTAGGAGCAAGAAAAATTTCAAATCCATTAAACAAGAATTTTAACATGTCCACCTCATAACATCAACACTCAATCAACCGAACATAATCCTCAAAGATAGGATGTAATCAAGACAACAAAAGATCTCAACTTGCATAAAAATTTCATCATTAATCAGCATTCAAAAGCAAGAAATTTAATACAAAATACCATTTCTCATATATACTCTAATTAGTTAAATATTGTAGACATCGAAAATATACTAATTGACATCATGCATCTGATCCTGACTTACTAACATCGTTTCTTCCCAAATCATCCCTCGGTCTAACCGTTTAATCAAATTCCCCTATCTGATTAAATTCATCAATATTCGTCTCTTAATTAAATAAATCATTTTGTCTAATTAAGTCACTTTCTCTTGTTAATTAAATCAATCCATCTTATCTAATTATCCCTATTTAATTAAATAATCAATTTATTTGATTAAATCTCTAAAGTCTATCAATTAAATTAAATAAATTAAAACCTTATTTGATTTAATCTA
>VDFB02343779.1:0-38355 GCA_007258455.2 Sequoia sempervirens | reverse complement strand
GATTGATCCTTCTTTGACCTTGTCTTACTAGTTTTACATCTTCATTGTAAATATGATGTGTATAAATAGAAGGGTGAATTCCTATCATGTCTTTGTACTCCCAAGCAAATGCTTCAGAATGATTTGCTAAAGTTTGTTTTAATTCTTTTTCTTGGGACAAAGGCAAGGATGAATTAATGAAAAAAAGCTTATACCCTACTATTGTTATCTCTTTGGTCTTATTCTTAGAACCAAACGGATCTCCAACAAGTGTATTTAAGGGATAAGTGTGTGAATTTTTCTAATGTACTTGATAGTTTTTCTCTTTTCTTTGACATATATTTTCAAAATTAAGATCTTGTTCCTCATATTCTTCAATATGTTCTACCAAGGTAACCATAGCTAATTCTACAACACCATCTCCCTCTGAATCCGTATCCTCATCAACCCAAAGTTGAGTGTTTGGCTGAAATGATGGTTGAGTAGGAGGAAAAAGTGATAACTCCTTCTATTTTTTACCATTAGAAATGTTCATACTTCCTAATCTATAGTCTATCAATGCTACTGCAGTAGCCAACCATGGTCTACCTAAGATGATTGGATAACTAGAGTTTTTCTTTCTAGCTTTGAGAACTAAAAAGTCAATTGGATAATCCCATGTATCAATAGTAACCATAATATCTTCAATAACACCTTCAAGCTTAGTAGTAGATTGGTCTGCCAACTATAAAATAGTTGTTGTGGGTTGAACAATTGTCATACCCAATAATTCATCAGTTTATGATGTAATGACATTGATAGCTACTTCTAGATCAATTAGTACATTGGTTATCTCAATCCCTCCAATACTTAGGGTTATTACAGGACTACTAAGATCATGATATTTATGAGGTAGTAATCTTCTTGATAAAATGCCAATAAGTTTAGTCCCTATTTGAATTGTAGGGGGTAATTTATTTTTCCTACCCGGCGTTTTCATACAAAGGGATTTAACTGACTAGTTTATTTCAGGTATATCTTTAATGGCATGCAACAATGGTATTTCAATATTAATCTTTTTCAGCTCACGAAGAAGTTGAGAATCTACCACATTCATATAATTTGGTTGATATTTGTCAAGAGCTACTTGTTATGTTTTTAAATGTTCAGGATAAGGTGCTTTCCTAACCTTTTGTTCATCATTAGAAGTTTGATCTTCCTTTGAATCCTCTTTTTCTTTCTCACTTTCTTGATCTCTAACGTTTGGTATGAATGGGACATTTCAATTTCTTAGTTGAATATCATTGGCATCTATCACATTCAGAGTAGGAGGATTGGCATCATTACAATTATTTTTTGGGTTTGAAATAGGTTGTGTTGGTAACTGAGGTTGGTTTACTAGTTCATTAGGATAATTAGGATCAGTGACCAATGGAGGCGATTATCCCCAAGGACGTCTTGGCCCTTGATTTTTCCATGGTTGAAATTGCGTTTGATTTTGTTGCCACTGAGGTTGGTTTGGCTGCCACTGAGGCTGATTTGGTTACTATTGTGGTTGATTCCACTGAGGATTCATCCATTCAGGTTGACCCCAAAATGTAGGTGGTGGTTGTGCTTGGTAAGGAGGGGTCCATTGGTTTGAATTTTACAAAGGATTTTGATTCCAATTATCCCTAGGACCATATTGCCCTTGATTAGCATTATATCATGGCTTATGAGATCTCTGTCCAACATAGTTAAGTTCTTCCTCTACTTCAAGTTGTTTCTTCAAATGATTCTTAATTCCAAGTAGAAGGTTACAAGAACTTGTTGCATGATGTTTTTCACAGATTTCATAGAGATCAACTTGATTTAACAGACACTCTCTCAAAAGATGTTTACCTCTACATTTGGAACAATACATGGATAAAGGCTCAGTTGTCTTTTTATCTCCTTGCATGTTAAAATGGAGTAAATCAGTTTTCAAATTTGCAAGTTCTTCCATGACTTGAGATACATCAGGAGTAAGAACTTTGTTTCTTTGGGCGTTTCTAGTCCCTACTCTAGTTCTAGAGTAGTTTCTACATATCTCAATAATTTCTTCCAAAGAAAGTTTATTGATTTCCCCTTTTCCCATAATATTTAAAGATTCTCTTGATTCATCATCAATTCCTTTCATAAAAATTGTTTTACTAATCTCATTATCTTAACCATTACCACATCTGTTATGCACAAACTGAAACCTATCAGCATAATCCTCCAGGATTTCATCCTCTAATTGTCTCATTCAAAACAATTCCTCTTTCATATCTCTTACTCAACAATAATCTTGATATTTGTCCAAAAATTCAGTTTCCATTTCCTGCCAAGTTGAGATTGTTCCTACACCTAAACCCATAAACCTACGTAAAGCTGAATCTTTCAATGTAGAGGGAAATAGCTTTAACTTATGGTTATCAACTGTATAGTCAGAGGTTTGACATAAAACCTTGAACTCAAAGAGAAACTAATCAAGATCCTCATAATTTTTTCCTCTAAAGGTAGGTAATACAGAAGGTGAAATGTTTTTCATGGGAGGATCATCATTCCATACATTCGAATTAATAGAATAAGAAAAGGTCCTATTGTTTGGTGGAGGATCATTACCCAGTTAGTCACCCATTTCTTCTTGATGTTGTTCCTGATTCACTTGTCGATTTTCAATCTGATATTGCTAAACTTCTTTTTCTTGTTCAAAATTAATATTTCGTGGAAGGAATCTTCTTAGATGGCCTCTAGATCATCTCATCCACAATCTAAACTATCTTCCTTATCAACACTAAGGCTTCATAATTAAATAACCAGATCTTTGATTTCCCCAACAATGGTACCAAAAATGATGGGCAAGGTCATTGATGTCACTTCTTGCATCATTTAATTTATCAATTATCAAATTGGGTGTGTCTTAGAGTTGTATACGATAAGGGTGTTTCCATAAATTGGGGGTTTTTCATTATAAACAGTGACTTTTGGTTGCGGTTTAGCTCCGTCAGGAGCTATTAGGAGCTTTCAGGAGCTCTCAGGAGCCGATTTTAACAACGGGTTCCTAACTATTTCTAAAGACTTAATCCTAATTTATCTCTTAATTAATGATTGTTCAGACTCCAATAACTCAGTTCATACTTCACTTGACTTACGTGCAATTTATCCATGGAAGAAATAAGCTAAAAACTAAATCTACTTTTAATCTAAAACTTAGAATTGAAATGTACTTGGAAAGGGAATCTATTTACGTTTGCAGAAAAGGATCTAACTACGTTTGCAGAAAAGGATCTAATTACGTTTGCAGAAAATAAACATTAATCTAAAAAGCAGTAACACTAACTTCCATGAATAAATCCCAAACAAGCTTTAGTTCTATCTTTCCATGAGTCATTATTGTCTTTTCTATTACAACTACACACATTTTAAAGTAACCAATGAATCTAATTCTATGAACAATAATTAAATCTATAGCAAATGAGTGAATATAAATCTACAGTAAAGCATAATGAATTATTCTAAGAATTTGATGAATTTAATCTAAGAATATAAGCATTCACATTCACTAGAAATGATTAACATAGATCTATATTCCTATTTTCCAACTGAGATGAACATTGCAAAAATTAATTGAATCAAAGAAAATAACACAAGTCATCTCCTTCGGTTTAGTGGGCCTTGCTCTTCCTCTGGTGGGACTTAAACACTGAGATTCAGATCAATGCCTTATTTTCATTCCAATTGGTCAAAATAGGTGAGTAGTACAAAAGTGTAGATAATCCACATTACAATGCTAAAGTGAAATATTAACTAACTCCCAAACTAAAGACTAAGGCTGGATATTTATAAGAATATCCGCTTTTTTTAATACAAAAACCGGCACAACTCACCAAGATGCAAGATGGTAACAAATAAACTTAAAAAGAATTGAAAGTGCCATAAATAAATCCGCCACATGAAAGTAGCTAAATAGAAAGTTCTCAAACTGACTGAAGAAGTCAATTCAAAAACATTCATCAGGAGCCAGATGGAGCGATCACGAGCAAGACAGATTTTAAATCCATTAAACATGAAGTTTAACACATCCACCTCATAACATCAACACTTAATCAACTGAACAAAATCCTCAAAGATAGGATGTAATCAAGACAACAAAAGATCTCAACTTTCATAAACATTTCATCATTAATCATCATTGAAAAGCAAGACATTTAATGCAAAATACCATTTCTCATATATACTCTAATTAGTTAAATATAATGCATCATCAAACAAACATTCAAGCATATAGTCTACCACCACCATAGTTAATTAATATATAATAAAGTCTTTTAAAACATAAAAATGATTAATTAAAGTGTCATTCTATGCACTCATCAGAGGTCATGAAGGATATTCAATTAGGAGATGGTTGTCATGATGTCATAGAGAGTTTGGTATCACAGTTTGGTGAGAGCTTTTGGTGATGATGTGGATTCACCATTTGATGGTGGATGATCTTTTGCAGTGATTGTTGGTGTCATGGATGAGCTCTTGGATCCTATTCCTTACATGTAGTGAAATTTCATTGACATCTTGGGTTCTATTGATAGGAGATGGTTATCTTCATGTGATTTGGAGATGTTGAAATCTTGATACCATGAATGAATCTTGGAGTATTTGGTTGAGATGTTAGTGATGACTTGTCAATTTCAATGGGTGGTCCTTTTTGATAGGATGGTTTTTATTGTGTCATGGTGGACTCTTGATTGCACATCAAAGTTTTGGAATCATACAGGTACTCTTAGGATCATGATATGTTCATTGGAGCATATGATGTTCTTTTAAGGAGAAGTGAGATCATGATTGTGTTTTTGATTCATAATTGGGGCTTTGACTTTGATGTTGGTTGGTTCTCTTGGTATTGAGTACATTGGTAATTTTCTTAGGAGCTTCATGACCTAGTGTTATGTTGCATTTTAGTTTGGCATGGATTGATTGGTTACAAGTGCTCATGGATACTTGGAGATATATGTGAGGCTAGGAATCTCTTGGGATTAGAGAAATTTGTTGAGATAGTTACTCTTTGGAGGTTTCACTAGAAAGTATAAGGATCCTACACCTTTGTTGTACATGAGTTAAATAATGGACCTATAAAGGAGATTATTCTTGGATGAGTCATGATCACTTGGATATCTTAGAGGAGCATTCTCATTCCCCAACTCGACGAATAATCATCTGAGAGGTATTTCCCATTCTTATTTTCAAATGCATTATGTTCTATGCTTTTTCTTCTCATGTAGATAGATCTTGAGCTATGGTTTGGTAGTTCTGGAGGGTTCATTTGAGGAGTGTTAGTCTACTTATCTCCTTAAGCATTGTGAGTTCATTCATTGATGTTGAGTTTATATGTTATTGGAATTATTGCCTTGGTTTTTGGAATGGATTTGGTTTGATCTTCCTTTGGTTTGAGATGCATACATCTTGGTCATGGTTAGATGTGGATAATATTATTCTCTTTGTGGTTTTATGGAGGAGATCATACTTATCATATCTTAGCATTTATAGGTGTATGTATAAAGACATGCTACATGTTTTGATTTGCAAGTTCTCTATTTGGTCTTGATCTTCTTGGATGTTTGTATTCACATGATATTGGATTTGATATTTTGTGTGGAGCTATGGTGATCACTATGTGGTCATGTTATGTTCATTATTCTTCAGTGACAATATGGAGGTTCCTTTATCTCTTTCCTTTGTTGAGTGTGGAGAACTTGGGAGAGCTATGGGGTTCATAGTGGTGAGAGTTGTACTGTATTATATTTTTTTCTAAGTTTGGAATATCTTTGTAGATGTTCCTTGGTACTACATGATGTTGGTTACACTCTCTATATAATGCTATTGGTGGATCTTTGGATGTATTGATAATTTTCAGATTTGGCATTACTTATATAGTGGGAGTTCCTAGATGCATATGTTCTTCATTGACAAGTTTGGTACTTGGAGCTTGTGATTGCATGTTATGGGTTGTATATGTTGATGGCATGTGGTTCACTTGTTATGATATGTATACCTTTGAGGTATGGATAATTGGATGTGTTAGAATTTTTTGAGGTGTTATTTTAGCTATGGTGATTATAACTTGATAACTAATAATGTATATTTATTACCTTTGGATTGAGTATTTATGTTTTGGGATATCGGTTAGAGGAAATACGTATGCTTTTGTGTGACAGTTAGTGTGACATCTCTTTGGATGGCTTGTCTTTTTGCATTGATATGATTAAGGATGAGAGAATCCATTCTTGAGATGGTGTTCACCTTGATTCTTGTTGTAGGTATCTTGATGGAGGACATGGAGCACTTTGATTTCTTTATGGTATATTTGACTACAAGGATTGTTCCCTTGTTGATGTTTAATTTTACTTGATTACCCCTTGTGCAATATATACAAGTGGGAGAATGTTAGAAAATGTGTGTTGCCCACTTTGCATAATGTTATAATATAATATTTTATTATTTATGGTGTACCTAGGGGATCTAGGGATGCATTCATCACATGGGTTGGCATTATTGGGGCCAATTTATGTGTTGTATGTAACAATATGATAAATATTTAATATGGGGTTGCAGATTGGGTAAATGTTTAATTTTGTGAAAACATAGTACCAAAAAGTAAATGTGGGGATTAATGGTTTTGTAAGCTCATGTCATTAGTCACATGGTTTTATCTTATACCACTTGGTCGTTTTGTGCAAGCTTATATCTATAAAAGAAAGCACATGGGTAGTTGTTTAAGGTTGGCTAATTGATCATTTTTGGCTAAGGGTTTGTGAGCATATATTTTTTACATTTGCGAGGTTTGAAGCATGGCATCGGATGCGTGGTTGCATGTTTGTTCACATGGAGTTATTATAGAGAGCTTGTGTTTCAGAAGTGTTCACAAAGAACTTTGAGGATGTATTATAATGGTTTCATTGTTGAATAATACATGAGTGGTGGGTTCTTTTGGAGGTTGGGTTTTTCCCTCTCGAGGGTTTTCCTAAGGTATAGCTTGTGTCATATTTTGATGGTATGTTGTCTATTCTTTTGAATATGGATTCTAAATACTAGTTTGTATAGATTTCTCTATTTGGATTATGTGGAAATTATCTTGGGAGGTTGCATATTTCCTTTCAATAATGATATTATTTTACTTGAACTAAACTTGTGAGTCCAAGAAAATGATCAAGATTAAAATTGATAATGTCTACTTGAATTGGACTTATGAGTCCAAGAAAACAAATATTAATTGATAATGATATTATTCTACTTGAACTAGACTTTTGCTTCCAAGAAAAATGATCAAGATCAAGATTGATAATGTTTACATGAGATAGATTTATGAGTCCAAGAAAAAAACTATTGATTGAAAATGATAGAGATAATGGATAGGCGATGTAGATTACACCTTTGATAAATTTTGATAATGATATGACAAGCTCCATAAAGTTTTATTCTCCTCAATATCTTATCAAGGACAATCAAATGGAATAATACCAATGGAAGATCTGTTTTAGGTATGTTTGTCTGCTATTTTGATACTTTGAAAGGTATGATTTATGTTATATTTTGAAAATTTTAAAGGATGTTATTACTAATCAAAAGTGCAATAGATTTTATCAAAAGTGCAACAAAATATCTCATATATGCAAAAAATGTTTCTCATATGCAATCTAGAACATATCATAAGTGTATTACTACCAATCAAATGCATAGAATAATAAACAGATGTGTAGAATAATAATTTAGAAGCATTATTTTATGTCTCATATGCGCAAAAAAATGTATCAAAAGTGCAATGTTGATACTTAGATGTGGTTTTCTATAATACTTGTATTTTAGGAACCTTGTTTTAGTAAGAGATATAAAAGGATGGCGCGCGACTGTTCTCTGTGCGCCCGTGGCCTGTGAAGGCCGGCTTGCATGCTCAGATCCATTGGTGCATGCTATTTTTTCCTGGTGGATCGGCGTTGGCTAGTCTTCTGCTTGGGTTGGGGGGCGTTTGTTGTGTGCAGGGGGAGTTTTTCTGCTCGGTTTTCTGTCCGTTTTTGCATCATTTTGGTTGTTGGCGCCTTTGTTCCCTGTTGGGGTTTGGTGTGGGGTTTCTCCCTTGCGTTTATTTGCGTGGGAGCCCTTTGGGACAGGTTTTCTCCTTCATTTCTGGACGATGGTGGTTTTGGAGGACTTGGTTTTTGCTGCGTTTTGTTCTGCTGTGAGGTGGAGGCTTGTTGTAGGAGGTTGGGTGTGGTTTTCATTAACAGGATGAATGGTGTGGAGGAGAAGGGAGATGATATTTTGTCGGAGGCCGGTGTTGGGGTTTCTTCTCATGGGGGCTTATCTAGGATTAATGGCTTTAAATTGCATAAGGTGAATGGTTGTCTGGAGAGGGCCCAAACACGCCCAGTGGTTGTTATTCAGAAGGAGGCGGTGGTAGAAGATCTTGACTACTTCAGTAAGCATGTTTTAATTTGTAAGTTTCTGGGAATGAGGGTTTCCTTTCCTTTCCTCAAACCTTGGATTCGGAAGACTTGGAATCCAGAGGGGGATTTTGAGATTCTGCTTGCTGCAAATAATTTCTTCTTGGTGGATTTCTCATGCATCTCTAATAGGAACAAGGCTTTTGAGGGCGGCCCTTATTTCTATAATCAAGTCAGCTTGTTCATTAAACCTTGGCATGCTGGTTTCATTTCTGCAGAGGAGATGCCGACGAAGGTCCCGGTGTGGGTTCGCCTGCCTCGTCTTCCGTTGGAATGCTGGAGGAGTGATATTCTTCAATCTATTGCAATGGCGCTGGGTAAGCCGATTGGCCCCTCTCAGCAAACTTTGGACAAGCGGATCTTTTCCTATGCCCGCGTTTGTGTGGAGATCAACTTGAGCCAGCCCTTGCCGGACTCTATTGATTTGACAGTGGGTTCTAGTTCGTGGACACAACCCCTGGATTATGAAACCTTGCCGTTCAGATGTCGTTTATGTCGAGAGTATGGTCATCTCCTCAGGAGGTGTCCACGTGCTTCGGGTGTGGGAAACTCAGGGAATGGGAAGACTGCTCCAAACACAGGACCTGAGAAGGAAAAAGGTCCCATGCAGGGAGGGACTCCAGATAAAGATGGGTTTGTTTCGGTTAAGACACGAAATAAAGGTCGGGGGATGAAGAGGACTTTCCAGGACCGCCAAGAGGAAGGGGTTTTCAACAGGTTTGATGCACTGAATGAATTAATTCATGAGAAGGGGGTCTCTCCTGACATGCATGTGGAAGCTAACCCAACTACCTCTCAAAATCCAGAGCATATGGCTCTTATGTCTTTAACCTCTGACCCATTGTTGTCTCGAGGGGATGCAAAAGATTCTTCTTTTCTCTCCCCTGAGGTGGGGCTTGGGGATCCGTGTGCTGGCACTGGTACCTCTTTGGTCTCTGATGAGGTAGGAGTGGGCTCAGCTGGAGGGTCAGGTTCTGGAAGTTCTGCAAAGAGTAAAGTGTCTGCTTCACTTCTTTTGGGTGTGCATCAAAAGTCCCTGAAAAAGAGTACTCCTGATAAGACCCAAAGGGTGGGTAGGAAGAAAGATCAAGAGAAAGTTAAGTTGGCTGGTGAGACGTTGGTTGAATCTGGGTCGGTGAAGACTTTAGATGCTCATTTCTCCCAGCCTTCGAGATGATAGTGCTTTCTTGGAATGTGAGGGGTATGAATAGCATCCCTAGACAAAAGGCTATTCGAGATTTGGTTCGTGCTCATTCTCCGGATTTGGTTTTTCTCCAAGAGACGAAGCTTTCTGTTGATAGTATGATGCAGAGTGCTTCCAAAATTTGGAATAGAGGTTTATGTCAGTGTGTGGGGGCGATGGGGAGCTCTGGAGGTCTTGCCTACTTCTGGGATCCTCGACGAATCTCTCCTATTTGGTGGTTTTCTAGTAGATTCTCCATCTCTCTTGTCGCGGTAAGTTTGGAGACTAGGGAAAGAGTTTTGCTGTCCAATATCTATGCTCCATCAGATCTTCCTGGTAAGAGTCTTTTATGGTCCCATATAAACTATTTGAGATCTTTGGATCCCTTTTTACCTTGGATCATGTCAGGGGACTTCAATGCTATTGTCTCTCTTGAGGAGAAAAGGGGGGGTGTGCCTCGTCTGGACACATCCTCTATGCTTCTGAGGGAGAACATGGCCCGACTTCGGCTTGTGGATATCAAACCTTTAAATGGCATGTTCACCTGGAATAATAGGAGGCTTGGAGAAGAAGCTATTTCTGAAAGATTGGACAGGTTCTTGGTATCCAGTTTTTGGGTTAGTGACAAGTGGCTAACAAGCTCGGAAATTTTGGATTGGCGAGGATCTGATCATTGGCCGATCATGTTCTCTGCTCGCTTGGCTAGTGGTTCTAAGAAGCAAACTTTTAAATTTCAGATTATGTGGCTCAGGGAGGAAGGTATTTTTGACTTAGTGTCTAATTGGTGGATTGAAGGTCGACCTGCTTTTGGGACTGCCATGTACTCTTTTATGAAGAGGCTCCAGTATGTGAAGTATAAGCTAAAGTATTGGAATAAGCATCAGTTTGGCAATGTGTTTCAGCAAAAAAGGGTTGCCCAAGAGCATCTGGACTCTATTACCAGGCAGATCAGGGAGCATGGTTTGGATGCGACCTTGGGCAGGTTAGAGGATGAAGCTGTCAAAGCACTAGAGGAATGGGAGCTTCGTGAGGAAATCTTTTGGAAGCAGAAGGCTCGTATTGATTGGCTCCAGGAAGGGGATAAGAATACCTCCTTCCATAACTCGGTAAAGGCCAGAAGACAGGGGAATATTATCTCTTCTCTCCGTTCGTCTGAGGGAGCTGTTCTTTCTTCCTCTTTGGAAATTTCTAACGAGGCTGTTCATTTCTTCTCTAATCTTTTTTCTGAAGATACCCCTCTGGCCATTGAGGAGGAAGACTCTATCTTAGCTTGTATCCCTCCTTTGGTGACAATGGATATGAATGCTTCTCTTATCCAGCCAATTTCTCTGAAGGAGTTAGAGGATGTGGTGTTTCAGCTGAAGAAGGGGAAAGCCCCTGGTCCTGATGGATTCCCTGCCGAGTTCTACTAGGAATTTTGGGAAGTGATCAAGCTTGACTTGCTGGAGGTTGTGAAAGAATCTCTAAGGAATAAGCAAATGCTGAGAGCTTTGAATGCCACTTTTCTTGCCCTTATTCCAAAGTGTGAGGGTGCTGACTCTTTAGATCTCTTTCATCCAATTGCTCTGTGTAATGTGGTGTATAAAATCATCACTAAATTAATTGCTGAGCGCTTGAAGCCCTTGTTAGATAAGCTAATCTCAGAGGAACAAGGGGGCTTTGTAGCAGGTAGACAGATTTTGGATGGTGTTGTGATTGCGGCGGAGGCTATTCATTCTATGGCCTCCTCAAGGGAAAAGGCTATGTTCATAAAACTAGACATGTCAAAGGCCTATGACAGGGTCAAATGGGGCTTTCTGATCAAAATTCTTGGAGCCTTTGGGTTCAGCAGGGAGTGGATCGATTGGGTCATGTGTTGTGTAATGACGCCCTCCTTTTCGGTTCTCATAAATGGGGAATCCTCTGCTTTGTTTGGTGCCTCGAGAGGTCTTCGACAGGGAGACCCTTTATCCCCTTATCTGTTCATTTTGATGGCTGAAGGTTTGGGGAGGTTCATTAAGTCACAGGTTGTAGTTGGGCTTTTACATGGTTGGAACTAGAATAATTCCCTTGCCCCGCAAACACATCTTCAGTTTGTGGATGACTCGGCATTGATGGGGGTTGCTAAGGTGGCGGAAGCTGTTGATTTTCGTCAGACTTTGGATTGCTATTTGGCTGCCTCGGGACAACGCATTAATGAAGGTAAGTCTTGCATTTACTTCTTTAACACCCCCAGGCGCATTCAACATCGCATTGCCAGGATCTTAAGGTTTCAGGTGGGGAATCTTCCCTTTACCTATCTGGGTATCCCTCTTGATGTGCGCCCACCTCCCAGGCATTTCTGGCAGGAGGTAATTGATAAATTTCGAGGACTGGTTTGTCATTGGACCTATAGATGGTTATCAACAGCAGGCAGAGTCACTCTTTTAAAGTCTGTTGTGCAAGCTCTTCCTATTTACAGATGCTTTGTGATGATTGCCCCTTCAAGTTTCATCAAGGATTTTGAGGGGCTTTGTAGGCAATTTCTTTGGTCAGGTAATCTCCTCTCAAGAAAGTGGAGCTTAATTAAGTGGGAAGTGGTTTGTCGACCGAAGCAGGATGGTGGCTAGGGATTGCGTAGAGCGGATTGGAATGGGCAAGCGTTGGCGGCTAAGTTGTTTTGGCAGTGGTGTTCACACCAACATCAGACTTGGGCCAAGATTCTAACCTTCAAGTATATTGGGGAGGTGGATGGTGCTGAGGTTTCTTGCTTTAGTCTTCTGGGGAAAGGGTCTATGATCTGGGATACTCTCAAGAGGGGAGCTCCGTTGGTTAAACAAAGCCTATTCTGGATTTGCAATAGAGGCTCTGATGCCCTCTTCTGGCTTGACTCTTGGGATGGCTTCCCGCCTATCCTCTCCTCACATCCTCACTTGGAGACTTTAAGAAGGATTTTTGTTCAAGCTGGCTGGAGCAGAGTGTTGGATTTCAAAGCCCCTCGGGTCTTGGGGCAAACTATCATTTATCAGTGGAAGGATATGCAAGAGTGGCCTTTAGGTGGATCTTTGGAGGATAGGAGGGAGTTATCCTCTATTTTGGCTGCTAGAGTGTGTTGTTCACTACCTGGGAGGGATGTGTTGGCTTGGGGCTCAGATCCTAAAGGGAAGTACTCTGTTGCTTCAGGGTATCGTGCTTTGGATAGACAGGCTTTAGGCAGTGCTGAGGTTCCTTGGTGGAAAAACATTTGGAATAAATTCTCCTGGCCAAAATGCAACTTCTTCTCTTGGCTTGTGGTGTATGGAAGGTGCTTGACTTGGGACAACCTTTGTAAGAGGGGTTTCCAAGGTCCCTCTTTTTGCTATTTGTGTCTCAAAGATGTTGAGACTATTTCTCATCTTTTCTTCCAGTGCCCCTTTGCTAAAGCTATTTGGCACTTTTGGTGGGGGGCTTGGAATATGTCCTGTCGACATCCTTCATCTCTTGGCAAGTTTTGGAAGAATGTTGGACCTACTACGAAAAAGACTTCTTTTTTGCACACTGCCTGGTCTATTGGCCCTAATCTTATTATTTGGAAGATTTGGTTGGAGCGCAATCGAAGGATTTTTCTAGATAGGAAGCTGTAGGGGGGCCAAGTGTGGGCTCGAATTCTTGGGGCTCTTCAAGAGACGTTACAAGAAAAATGTGATTTGTCTGCTTTGGCTGATCCTGGGGATACTGGAGTGATTCAGAAGTTGGGGATTTCTGTTGGTAGTATGGGAAGACCTAAAGTTGGGCGGGGTAGGTGCTCTAGAGGGAAGGTCTTCAGAGGAGGGCATTGGTTGCTTCCTCCCTCTGGTGTCTTGAAAATCAACACTGATGGGTCTTCAAGAGGTAATCCTGGGCATGCTGGTATTGGTGGGGTGGGCAGAGATAGTTCTGGAGTGGTTGTTTTCTTTTTCTCTGAGTATATGGGGCATCACTCTAATAACCTCATGGAGGCCTTGGCGATTCTTTCGGCTTTGAGGAGAGCTTTTGCTCTCGACTGGAATCAGATTATATGTGAATCTGATTCTCAGTTGGTGGTTGACTTGATAAATGGACAACACTTCGATGCTGTTAGTTGGCAGTTAGTGGTAGTGGCAAAACAAATTGCCAACCTTGGAGATCTTCTTGATTCTGTCACCTTTTCCCATATCCCTCGTGAATGGAACAAGGTGGCTGATGGGCTGGCGAAAATAGCTTCTGAGAAGAATGGGACGTGGTTGGTGGATGACTGGGACAATTTACCAAGGGACCTTGCCCAGGACTTGGAGGGTTGGGTTACTGAGGATGTGAAATGTTGCCTTAATGATTCTTGATCTCTTGCTTGTTGTCTTGGGGCCTTTGGGGCTTTCTTTTGCCTAATGCTTTGTACTTCTCTTGTTGATTAATAAAAGTTTTTACCCCTCCTTTTATTAAAAAAAAAAAGAGATATAAAAAATGACCAAGATAGTTGTTGATGTTTTCAAAATATCAAAGATTTCAAAAAGATACACCAAGAAAAATTAACAATCTTAATTCCAAGAAGATAAAGACAATAAATTTGTTTGTTTAACCTTTTATTTTTATTTTATTTTTAGAATGTTTTGATTTTATGATTTTTGAGTTTTTTTCAATTTGTTCAAAGATCAAAATCACACAAAGATATAAAGCAAAAGACAATTTCTTATGGCTCAATTTGGATTTGTGTTCCCTTTTGGTTTCAAGTGGAGAAGGTGCTTTTAAATATTCAAACACACAAGACACATGAACAAGCCTACTCAAGTGGGTTTATCAATCCTTGAAGAAACAAAGACACCACAAGAAAAGATGGGCAAAAATTTTCAACTAGGCTTAACAAGCTCAATTAGGGGTATCCTCTATATATTGCAAGGGTACGTGAGGCCTAATCCATAGATGAAAGGGAATACAACCAAAAAACTAGGAGGAAAGGGTAACCCACTCTCCACCTTCACTTCTTTAAGGTATAAATTTCTTAAAGGCTTAACCTATATTGATAATATTTTTCTTTCAAGAGGCACGTCTTTTCATTCACCCCTCACTCTTTATACTCCATCGGAACATGAGAGTTGAAGTCATCTCCTAAGGTAATGAAATTATCTAGGTAGAACCCTAAAGAAAAGAAAAAGTTACTTATTTATGATCTTTAGGGTCACCCTAAGATGCAAGAGGAGAGCATATGTAAGTAGATCTTGGGGATTAAAATGCACTAGTTTATTTTAAATCAAAATATAGATATGAAAGATTAATTTTAACTCAATTTTAAATTTGAGGAGACACATCAAGCAAGATTTTTTAAAGGAATGATACCAAACATGATAAATAACAATGATTAATTTGTGATTTAAAAGGGAAATGGTGATTAGAGTGAAGGTACTTGAAGTCCAATACTAAATTTGAGAAGATAATTTGATCCAATGCAAAGAGCTTCAAACCAACCTTTGCAATCCTTTGAATTCCAAAAGATTGAATCCCTGCACACAAAATCAATAGCCAAAAAACTTAGAAAATTCTTATATTTCAAATATGGGGTTAGATTACAAATCAAATTTGTTAGAAATATCAGAAAATTCAAATATTTACAAATCTGAAATCAATTGAGATCAATTCTTAATTTCTCACTATGCTCTAATCAAATGTGTAGCTAAATAAATTAGACAAGTACCAAAATAGCTTAAATGTGTAGTAAATCGAATCAAATGTGTAGTAAATTGGATTAGATGCACAATACAATTTTTTATATGTGTTGCAAGTCACTTCAAAAGCACAACAGGATCAATCATATGCACAAAAAGTCATTTCAAATGCACAATAAGTCACCTCAGATGCGTAGATCAGAGAAAATAATGTGAAAATTGAATGTTGGTTGATATATATATATATCAAGCATTTGTGTGTCAACTAAAATACATCACAAATCTGATCAAATTCATAATAAATTGACTCAAACATGCTACATGTGGGCTCAAATATGCGATAAAATAAATTAAATGTACAAATATGTACCCATAACTTTCAAAAAAATGAATATCTTGACACATAAATTGTTAATTAATTAAATAAGTGAGTCCCACCAGGCATGCCAAAATATGGATGATGAAAATGTGAATTATGAAAAGTAGTAACAATACAATGAAAGTAACAAATTCACACTTAGCAATCACTCAATAAATCTCAAGATATATACATAAAATAAAGTAATAAACAATTATACCACAACAAAGACCTTGATTTTCTCTATTATTTCTTTGATAGTATCTTGAATGCTTGATATGTGGGTTGCTCTACAAAATAGCATAAGCATGACAACACAATGATAGTATGATAATATTGATAATGATATTTGCTCAAAGATAGTAGATAATACTTACTCTTGCTTGATAATATTTGATAATAATAGCTTGATAATGATAATTTTGGCTCTTGATAATGTACTCTAGCGATCTAGTTCTAGGGGATATGAATTAATGAAAGCTTTTATTTATATGCTTCACTTGATATTTGATCAATAATGGAGATTAATTAGAAAGATCAATAGATAAAAAAATTGAGATAGAGTAGGAGCTAAAGCTTAGTAAATAGATAAGATTAAATTAAATAAATAAATGTATTTAATTCATAATAGTATAATTGGGAAGATAAATAAAATATTTATTTTGGAGGGAAAGAAAATTTATATTTAAATAAATTATTTTAATTTATTTAATTCATGAAAGGATTGTTAGCTAATTAAATATTTTTTTGAAAATTATTTAATTATAGAGGACCAAAGATATTTTGAGTTTGATTTTAATTAATATTGGAGGGAATATGATAATATTATCATATTTTTGTTTCGTAATGTTTTGCTTTGCGCATTTTCACATTTCTTCTGCTCTATCTAGCATTAGGGTTTGCAATGGCAATGTCTTTGATTCCCTGGACATAAGCGGGGATATGGTTTCTTTGGTCATTGAATTGCTTCCCCCTTCTGTGTTGCCCTTTGTTGGTAGAGATATCCCTTATGCGTAGTCTTTGGGAAAGTAATATACAAATCATGACAAGCTCAAAAAGATCATTCCCTCAATATTCCTGTAAATGTTGCCTTCATCATTTTTCCAATATTGGTCTTCTCTTTGATTGCAGGTGAAAAGGTTCCTACCCATGATGGGGTTCCTGTTTTACCAATACCCTCAATGGTGTGCCCTAGTTTGGATAGGGTTTTAGAATTTTGAAGCACATAAGATTCCACACATGAATCAATATCTCTTCAACCTGTTGTTGCATCTCAAGTTTCAATGGACTCAAAGCCTGGGCACAACCTATCTTTTCAGGATATGCTTGTTGGTCTAAAATAAAATAAATTCAAATCAACGACCTAGGATGCTCAACCACTAAAGGACAATTTAGTTTCTAATATGCAGGGGATCTCCAAGAACAACCCAAAATCCTACATCAGAAAGGCACCCTCCTCCCTTGTTTTGGTCTTTTCAAAGAAACTCAAAAAGGAGGTCAACATTGGTGAAAAATATTTTGCTTCCAACGGATTGATTGGTCAATTCAATTGCCTATAGCCAAGTCTACTAGATTTACATGATTAGATCTCATCGGCTTGGCGGCCCACACTCAAAGGTAACATAGAAATCTACCCTTGTGCTCAAGGGATTTTTATTATGGTATTTGATTGCATTAAGGATAGGGTTGCCATTTTTCAAGAGAAATGGTGTTGGGGGAAAAGCATACTCCTTTTCAAACCATGGTTTCCAAATTTTAACCCTAGTACTGCTTCTTTCTCTGTTAAACCTGTTTGGATCCACCTTTTGAATCTTTCATTACAATTCTAGTTTGTTGATTGCTTCCAAGTGATTGGGGATTCTATGGGCTACTTCCTTGCAGTAGATTTAGACATAACCAATTTCACTCACACAACTTTTACTTGCATCCTTGTTGACATGGATGTCATAGGAGATCTTCCCACAACATTCAAGTTTGTTGATCACAACTAGATGCAACTCCTTGACTATGAAGGTTTACCCTTTTGATGTAGGAAGTGTTTTGAAACAAGTCATATGGCCAATTCCTACCCTAAAATCATTAAAAAATATGATCAACAGTCTTGGTGGGATGATGCCATACCTCATCATTACACAGTCAAAGCTCCATCAAAGGTGAAAGAGGGAAAGGTGCCTAATTCATCCCCAAGGGATAAGGTGGGGAAAGATGAATCACACCAAGCTATGAATCCTTGAACAAATGCAATTTTGGCTCAAAGACAACCTCAACAATCAAGTAGATCTTCAAAAGGAAATCCTCATGTCACAAACTTGAACCCAATTACCATTTCTTCTCCAAAAAGTGACAAGAAATTCTACACTATGTGGTGGGAGCACACCATAGGCTACATCGCACCCCATAAAAATGCAAGTGAAGGAGGATGGAAAGGATTGGCAAGAAGTACAAAACAAGAAAAAGAAAACTCTCAAAACAAAGCTAAATAGGATTAATTTTCAACTGCGATCTCACACCAAATCTGGTGGGCAGATTGCAACTTAGGATGTAGACGTACATTGCTCCTTTTTGATGCATGGTAGCATGTAGGCCATGGCTGGCCATTGATGTAATTCTTAATTCTAATCAATAAAATTTATCTTATGTATCAGAAAAAAAAATATTGGAGGGAATATGATAAATGATGAATTAATTAAATAATAAAAATATTTAATTAATATAGATATAATACAAAGATTAAGATAATTATATGGGGATATTATCTTAATTAAATAAATAAAAATTAGTTAATATAGATAGAATAATTGATTAGGATAATCTGATAAAATGAGAAGATAAAAATGCATTAGTAATTTTTAGTTGTCTACACTTGCATCTGCAATGACTAACCCTCCACTAAATTGGAATTAAGGCCTCAAAAATTATAATAGTAATATTTGAGGATATCATAGGTCCGCATTCTCTAATCTCTCTCTGAGTGTGGGAAAAAATAGCCTCACCACTTGGTAGACCTTGAACCTCACTAAACTATCATCAAACCCACTTTGTGAAATATCGCTTAATAATATTTGTAGTTTGACCAATCAAATACCTAGGCTACCTATAGTATACCATGTGAGTAGCATTATCTACCCATCCCTTGTATAGTCGTCATGGCCTCAAATCAACAATATGAAGCTCATAAAAAATATGTCTCTAATATGTGAGATCATTGATGAGCCTATTTATTAGCTAGTTTTTTGTTATCTTTATGCTTCTCATAAGACATTCCTAAGACAATTATTCCTATAGTATGCCATCTTTTATGTTTATCATGCAGACCTTAAACTTGGTTAAAGTATATGGAAATACAGTTATGATATGATGGTGTTGCTTGATTTATATGAGAATATGCATGAATTATGATTCATATTTGTGTTTAATCATGGTAGTTAGTATTGTGTGTGTGTTTTATGAGCAAACACCTTGCAGCTTGAGAAGACATTGTAACCTGCAACCGAAGGAGTTCCTAGACAACGAAACATGGGATGTTCTTGAATACACTGAGCGTAATAACTACAACATGGAGAAACCTTATGGAGACAATCATGCATCATTATGACAATTAATAAAATCATTGAAGAAGGAGAACCTTGTCATTAAGATTCTGGTGTAACTGATTCTATGTTCCACATTTTAGTTCTATTATTGCAGAGTTCTAATCCTATTTGGATTCATATTTATTTTTAGTTGCAGTTAGGATAACTAAATCTTAATTACACTTTGATATCTAGGGAGTTGTGATTAATGATTTTAGTTTAGAGTTGTGTTCTAAATAAAATCCCCCATGCACGTATATATCTGGTAGTTGAGTCTTTAGGATAATAAGTTGATTAATCTTTTAGTTGTGGATTTGGTTATCAAACACTTTTTAGTTTTCAGTTGTTAATACATAAACATGTTGATTGTTCAAACATGGTTTTTCTGAATACAATCTTTGAGCAAGATTTCATGTGATATTTTGGAATGTGTAATGAATGATCTTGAGTGATATGATTAAGTTAAATCTGAAGATTTAGATTTGGTTTAGTTAAGTGAAGAAAACCACTTGAGCAAGGGCCACACAAGGTATTGTCCTTCACTACATTTACAGTTTTTATTTTTGCTAGTAGTTACTTCGTAAATGCATAATAAGTTGTAGATTCTCATATCAAGTTATCAATAATTGTTGTTAATGTTCATGATTGCATTAATTTAACTTGTAATGCTCTAGAGTGTAGAATAGGTTCAATTATTAGCTACTAGTTAGTTTCAACATTTTATCTGTTAACACCAATTTAGTCATAGTCTATGTTGTAGGTACCCATAACCAAAGCAACAACTTTACTTCTTCCACTGTTATGTGTTTTAATTATTTTCCAGTAAGTGTTATATCTCCAATAGGATAATTTAGGTAACCTTAGGTCTTTAAAAGCACATACAGTGCCAGTACCATCACAAGCCTACTATCCCTGGTCGATAATTTAATGAAAGTCTTTTTAATGTCAAGTGGATTGTTCATCTAGGTTTTCCCCTAAATTATGTGATTAGCACCAAGTTTATTAGACATTAGAACAGAATACAATCACCAAGCCAGTCAATGTGTCAAAATACTATCATATACAATTTTAATGAAAACTGCTCCCACAAGCCCTCCATCCAACTGGTTATGTCACCATGATATGTTCCAATGCTCAAATATGAAGCAATGTGACACCACATGAAAAACTAGCTCTAGGGTGATCCCACAATACTGGTTTACACTTTCTCAGAGATCCTGATTTTTGCTGAAATCAAATATTTTTAGAAAATATAATGATTTAAGCCTTGAAAAGTTCCATTTAAAGGATTTCAATTGAAGAGGGTTTGATCAAACCACCTTAGATCAAACCCCCTTGGATAGAATCCTGCTAGTTTTAAACCATACCTATAACGGAGTCTCCTTTACACCCATCAAAATGTTGATAAAAGACCACTTTTGATTTATATTTTGGGGGAACAAATGAATTCATTTAAAATTTATTTTTTTGTGAGTATTTAGTCCTTATTATAAGCTTCCCAAAAAGTATAATTTTAAATAAATTTAATTTGATTATTATATTTATTTTTTATTTCTTGTGAATGTAGGTTTTTCACTAAAAATCAAGCTCTTTGTTCTACACGTGGAAAAATAGCCGATTATCAAAAAGTTTTTTTGAAAAATATCACCACACTAGATATTGAATTCCTTGATCCAACAAAAAAAAAAAAGAATTTCGATACATACAACAAAAGTTATGTTGTATACGGTCCTCCTATGTTTGAATTGTAATTGGTTTGACTTCGAAACTTGATTAAGGAAAAAATATTCAATAAAACACTATGAAACCAAATGAAAGCACTATATATCATAGTTACAAATCTAAATTCGTAAAAATTAGAATTTTATCCTTCATGGAAAAAAATTATGCTGTATATAGTAAGCATCACTCCTTAAAATGGTGTTTACTAAAAAAAGCTAGTTTTCGAAGGAGATGGAAAAAGAAGTGTAAACTAATTAAAAAAATTTGAAAAAAATATATTTAGAATCTATAGAAAAAATTTCACAAATCACTAGTTTGCATCATCTTCAAATTCCTCACGTTTTAGCCGCTATAGGTGCCCGAAAGTGAAGATTTAGTTAGAAAAAATCAGTTCAATGTCTAATTTGGCCAAAAATTGTAAACTAGTTGTTACTCATTTTTGTTTCTAGTTAAAATGAGTGAGTTTAAGTGTTCGCAAACTGAAAGTGAGGTGCATTTTATATTGGTCTTCCCAATATTGCATTCAGGTGTATAAACATAAGAATCAAAAATCTTTTATTTTCAGTAATAGATTGTTGCATTTATACAGATGTATACAATATTGAAAAGATTCACACAAAACATTGCTAAAAAAAAACTTTATTAATTCAAGAGTTCAAATCTATCTCACACAAGTTGTGAGAGATAGCTTGTCCAATGCAGATAAAATGCAATATATACAAAAATGGATTGAAAGAATAAAATATGCATATATAGGGGAAGTGGCCAGTCATTGCCTGATGACTGGTCTAAGTCCATCATCCTGCATGATCCTCTGCTCCAAGTTGCTTTCCTTGTGTCCTTTGCAGCTCTCAGTCTCCATGACCTGCATCTAAAAGAATTGCAATGGGTTAGAGCACAGCTCTAAACAATGAAGGTCTCCAACCCTACATACACATCCACCCACCAATGTATAGACTGTCCTTTGCATGCATCAAAGAAGCTATAAGTCACTCATGTTCAGAGAAGAGAGAGAAAAGAATGATCAAATACATCTAAAAACATGTCATGTTTTTTCTAACTATTTGTTTCATGTGCAGATATAGGGAAATCAATGTTCTTGTTTTATCAAGTTTCAGCACGTGGGTTAAAATGAGGCTCCCACAAGGGTTGAGCCCAGCGTGCTAAATTATCAAACAATGAGCTCATTCGAGTTTTTCATCACATCATCAGGGTTATGCAGTGATAGTGAACATGCATGTTCAAAATGCTTCATTTTCCTTATACCTCATATCATTTATTGTTGTCTTATTTGACATTATGCTTGCTGGAAATCAATTATCATGAGAAAATGTCTGTTGATAAGACATTGAGATCTTTTAAGATTATAGCTTATCAATGAAGTCTATTATAACAATGACAGAGTAAAAGGATAGTGTTTCAATGTAGCAAGGGGAGTCCTTCCGAAAGAAATTGAAAGCTACAATCAATCACAAGACACAGATGAAGAAGACAGTCTTCACCAAATGATAAACAAGGCCAAAATGCATATGATCAAAAGATAATAGCTACGCCTTAGTTAGAATAAAGAATAAGGGAATTGCTATTGATAGAGAAGGCTCCTAAGGTACCTTGTAGACCTTAAGCTTATTCTAAATCCTTCTTTATGATCATTAAAGGGGCAACATTGTATCATGTTCTCCAAGATACTTCTTCAATTATCACACTATGAAAGATTATGCACATAGCAATTTATAGGGTTTCCAAGTCATATTGAGAATTTGTACATGGCATGTGATAGTTTAATAAGCATCAAGTGACAAAGATAATCAATTAAGAAGACAGTATGAATTTTTGTGCATGGTCACCTACAGGAAGCAGTTTAAAGTATGAGAGGAGCAAAGGGAAATTGATGTAAAGAGACAGTGAAATCTAAAGTCAGTATGTTTTCATGAAGGCACAGAGTAGTCATAAGTAAAATGTGAAGAACAACATGCTTATTAGTGGCTTAAATGTACAGGCATTGGAGACATCTCAATTTAGAGGTACATTAAAATTCAAGTTACATTCAGGACTTATGGAATCACAGTAAGTATTCTACAACAGAGTAGGATTTGTTGCTTTATAACCAACATTAAAGATGTTTCAATAAGACAGCATGATCATATAAAAGAAGCAGTCCTTGTAGGATGCATAACTATTGAAATAGTAATCAGTTCAATGTTTAAAGCATGTGGGATAACCAGTACTATGAGGGAAAAATGCAGAGATTAAGCCATAGTTATATAAAGCAGAGGTCAATGTTGTAACAACTATTCATGCTTAATTCTATGGAAAAGAAATATAGACTGTTCATCCGTGAGGAAGGTGTGAGGATATAGCTAAGGCTAACTAAATTTCTCATGGTAAAAGACAAAGAAAGAGAATAAAGAGCATTAACACAATACAGCTGGCTGGGGTTAAAGTTATTGCATATTTATTTTACTTTGATAAGGAGAAAAATTACAGTACTGATGTTTCATTGAAATGATTGAAAGCTAGTTAGGGTTCCACGACCTCAACTTTGATATAAATAGGGACTTTAAAGAAGGGTACCCATTAAAGGAATTTCTAGGAAGGCTATGGTTTTCTAAACCCTAGCTCGAGACAAATACATAATGCTATTGCTTGCTTCGAATTTGCTTGTGAAATCATCTACAGAGGGCTTTCACAAGCCTTATCCCGCGGCCATTAAATCTACAGGAAAATACAAAAAAAACATCCAAAGCTAAACTTTATCAAGAAACCTTTACATATAGTGAAAATATTCATATATTTGCAAAGAGGTGCATCAGAGATAATGGAGAGTTTTTAATCAAAATAGGTGTCAATGTCCTGTGACAAGATTGCACACTAGAAACAGAGTTTTGGAAAGTGAAATTCATGATGCTTATGGCCATAATGGAGGAAATAAGAGAAACCCTCGGTGTCGAAATAGGGTCTTATGATATGCATAGTTACAGCCATAAAGTGATCAAATCACTGCTCTCAAAATGAAACCCATAAGAATGATAATTAAAATTTTGCACCCATGAAAGTAAAACGCCATGAAAGTTACAGGGAAGACCCAAAAAGGCCGTAGCCAAATTTAATAACTATGATGGAGTAGTCTTCAGAAAATTTCTTTTCTTTCTTAGGAGATGCTTGAAAACAATAAGAGAATGTGAAGAAATTTTTGGAAAATCATACCTGTGCTTACACATTGCTTTATTTTTAGCCTTCTGTGAAAGAAACGCCATGAAATTACCAAGAAGTTCTAGAAAGACGTGCATACAGAGTTTTCAGTTGGAGCTCGAGCTAGGGTTTTTCCCATAGTGGCGGTGTTAGCTTCATCATGAAGCTTCCAGAAAGAATGAGAAGAAGTGTTCCTTATTTTCTTTTTCTTTTTTTAGGGTTTCAACCCTAGAAATGTCGAATGGAGGGCATTTTCACCTTTATTTTAATCAAACACCAAATATTCAACTGATGAGCCCATGGCCCTGTTTCTTACAATTTGTGCCTTAGGCAATTTCTTTGCCTTAAAACATTTTTATGTTTTGTGATGCATTTTAATATGTGGACTCCATTTTAATTCAAATTACCACATCAATCTATTCGTGGGGTTTGATGTTGTTTTTTATTTTGCATATATTTATTGTAAAACAAAATAGTTTTAAGGTGTATTATAAACCTTAGAATTATTTTGTTATTTCTTAAATGCAAAATATTTATGACCTTTTTTAGTTGAGAGAGGAAACAATTGGAGAGAATATTGGAGAGGTTTTTTCAGTTTGGAAACATCTTTCCATGTTTCTAGGGCCATTATTGCACCTTGTTGGCAGTTTCAACTGTTTGTTATGGTCAAAATCTTTCTTTCTCTCATATTGGAGATAGTTTTGTGAGGAGTTTGAGGCCTATTTTTTAGGCTTTATTGGAGCATCTGACCCAAAGTGGTTATTGGCTCCTACTTTGGTGCAATCACTTGGGTTGTGAGATATATTCATTTGTAACTCATATTTGGACTTAGTTCTATATTGGCAGTTTTCTGGAGATTGTTTATCATCATATTTCAGTGTGATTTTGTAACTCATGCAGCCATGCAAACTGTGAGTACCTTGAGAAATTTATAGTATTGATTCAGTCTATTTTCTCATCACTTGCTTGTTGGTGTACATGTCCTTTGGAAGTTAATCAGTATACTTGTGAAATTTATACCTTTCCCTATATTTCTATATCTTCAAAGAAAAGTACCTTTCTTTGCAAAAGAATATCTATTTACAGGTTATGAATTGTGTGAGCAATACAAGGACTTAAGTTATGAAATATATTATTTTCTTTCTAGAGTCTTGTATAAGCACCTTCTCATAAATCACTTTTGTGGTTGATATACAAAGATGAGTTGTGTAGATTTGCTGTCAATCTATTAACTCAAAGTGTGACAAAATAAAGTTTGCATGCTATTAGTTAATTTGGGTATTTCACCATAGTATCAAGGTTTTAGTTTAATTTTCAGTATTGCTTTTTCCTTACCTTTTCCTCAAAAGGAAAGTAGTATTAGGTAAAATCAATAAGAGCCAGCTTTTCTGGAGGTACTTTTTTGTTATAGGGTCACCCACAACCCTAGAAAAGTTTCCCATGTTACTCATGATTGGCTGTAATTAATCTCAGCCTGGGTGCGAATCATTAGAGCTAACACTAGTATTGTGGGATCACCCTCCATACTTGTAAACCACTTGATGCATGTCATGATATAGGTGTGCAAGAACACACTAACCCCAAGCATATACCACTTTATCACTCAACATCTATTCCAACACCCTTCCCCAACCAATAAAAACCCTCAAGATCTTCAATCGAGAACTAATACCCTGCCAACCACTCAACCATTTAAACTAATGGAAAAGCATCAAACCTCCCCATCACCCTCCTCAAATCCATCTCTCTATTCTTGATGCTTAGGTCTTCTATCAAGAAAACTCTCTCCAAAGTATTGTCCTTGGAATCTATATCATAAAAATCCCACTCACCATGAATGGGGTTCCTTAGAATCCTCCATACATCCTCTAGAGTAATTTTAAAGTCCCCAATCAATAAAACAAATGCACGTAGTTCACTATGCCATCTCTTAACTAGGGTTGACATCATAGCGGGCTATGTGCTCGAATCTTGGGCATATAGGTAATATGCCATAATCCTTGACTGCTGCTAGGAAGGCCTACTCTAGCTCAACCAACTTCGTCCTTAAATGTAATATCACGAGATGATACTCCCTAGACATAATAGGCTCTAGTACAACTTGTAAAAATAGTGCACACAATGTTAACCAGATAGCAAAATAAATAATCCTAAGAAACCTAGCCTTAACATCAAATGCGCTAAATCCCTAAAAATCAATTGTGGCCCAAATTTTCAATTGTGCCAAATAATCTATCAATTATGATTCATTTTATCAAATATGTTGAACCAACATAAACTAAATGAAACTAGTTATAAAATGTCCGAAACTAGTCATCAAATGCATTAAATCAATTGTGATCCCAAAATCATATGTGACCGAAAATTTCAAATGTGCTAATGCACTTATCAAATTCGGTAATACATGTCAAAAGTGTCATTTCAGGCCTCAAATGTGTAGTTTCCTACTTTGACGCATTTGACTAAACCTACTTTACCTAGCATTTATTACACATAAATCTAAATCTAGTAACCTCAGGGTTAGATACATGTGCTACCACAAGCAATTCGACTGGTCATTGGAATTGACAAATGCACTATGCATAATGGCTACTCCTAGAAATACACACCATCTCACCAACTCCTTTGTGCTCTGAAGACTCTAGAGGCTTTGAATTTTAAAAGCTAGAAAAGTGCTAATGAGGTGAAAATGACGCCCCTATTTCTATATATAGCTATCCAAACCCTAGTCCTCACCATACCCCTCCCCTAATCATTTTTATTTCATCCCCTATCCCTCGGTTCTCATTCTTTCACCATATAATCCCATTTTTCAACCTCTATCCCACTAAACTTACCCTATTTTCCTATCATAAGCCTAATCATATTTTTTATGACTGATCTCTTGAAGGGGAAACCAATCTCCATCCCTCAATCCACTAGCACACACAAGGGCACACCATCACTTAAACTTTTCACAACCAACAACATGTCTTTAAAACAACGCAACAAGTGTTTTGTCTCAAAAATGAGAAAAACATAGAAACCTAAAAATGACTAACACATTTTATCTAAATCACCATAATCTCTCATCATTTGTCACCCATCCATCTATTGATATTAATTTAATAATTTTTATTATTTAATTAAGTTAACACCATATTCATTAATTTTCCTCATCTACTTTAATTAAATATTTTATTTATTTATTTATTTATGATTTCATCATTTTTCATCATCAACATTAATTAAATAAATTTTAATTATTTAATTAATTTATCATTCCTCTTATCCACACTAATTAAATTTATCATTTTCTTCCAACCACTTTATTAAATAATTTTTAATCATTTAATTAAATTCTTAATTTCTTCTTTCCATATTAATTAATTAATTTTTAATTATTTAATTAATTCATGCATTCTTTTCATCCATCATAATTAAATAATTTTATTTTTTCAATTAGCTAATATTTCCTCTAAAATTAAATAGATTAATTTAATTTACCTTTTTTTTATCTTTATTTCTTCTAAAAATAAATAAAATTAGTATTTTATTTATTTCCGAATTATATCTTCATCTCATGCACACAAATTAAATGAATAAATTTATTTAATTTTTTTCTTTGAAATAATAGTAGCTTAATGGGTGGTGGATCTAGCTCAATTGGCTAAAGCATCCTGTTGCAGGAAAGAGGTCACGAGGTCTAGTCTCCCCACTATCCCCATGGTACCGAAGGGCATGTCATGCCAATGCCACCGATCTCGTGAAATTTTTTTACTAGGTGCATTGTAGTTTATAGGGGGACGGATACCTGATCGATTCATGCAGTCTAAAAAATAAAAAAATAAAAATAGTAGCTTAATAAATTTATTTAATTTTATTAGTATTCTTCTATCTCCTAATTTAATGAATCAGCTGAAAATGCAACATTAGTTCATTCTCACTCACTCTCACTTCACTCATCCATGCAACTTGTTAACTTGTCATCCTAGCCCTTCATCTAAGGAAGCTAAAGTAGTGAAACAAATTCCCCCACACTACTCTTGAGAGGAGGGTTATGCAAAAAAATTCAAATCTGAATGGTTACAAAAAATTAAACATAAATAATATTTATACCACAACATAGTGATTTACATGGAGAAAACCTTTTCAAGAGAAAAACCCCACACTCCAAAAGCTGCCCAATATATTATACAGAAATCAAGAAGATTACAATATACTTCAAAGAAAACTTTCTCACAAGATTATCATCAACCAAAGATTCAGAGGTAACTCAACAACTATTACTCTTTCACACAACCTCCATCTTATGCACCTAATATATAGGAGATACAATATGTAAAATTGTCAAACAATTGTAGCGTCATAAATTGTCACCCTTGACAATTTCACACTATGTTTTGCTCCCCCTTAAGTGCATGGAACTAATTAAACACCTCATTTCCTAAATTATGCATTCCATAGCTCATTTTAACAATTACTGATAAATTGCAAGTGGAAAATAATGCATTCATCTATTACTTTGTCCCTGACACCTTAATTTCTAAAAAATAGAGCTAGGACACATACACCCTATCGTGAATAGGTCCCCTTTTGGCGAAAGTGTCTCCCTATTTTAGCTCCAAATTTAAATATGTCGGTGTTGGCACTTTATTACTTGCAATTCAAGTGTCCAAAGTCAGATATTGAGATTTAATTTGTGGGAAATTGAATAATTCCATATAAATACCTATTTATTGCACCATTTGAAAACTAAGGGAGAAAATTGAGCAAGAATTATTGTTAAGAGCATTATCAAGCAAGTCAAGAGCTACATTTCAATGATTTATTGCAACAATTTGAGATCCAAGCATCATGTCAAATCATATGTGAGTTTATGTATGTTCATGTTATCATTGTTTGTGAAGGATAACCCTTTTGTAGGTTTCCAAACAATTCAAGCAAATCAAGCAAGAAAGATCCAAACTTTGAGGAGATTTGTATGACTTCGGTCCTTCAAGGAAGCCATTGAAGGGTGGTGAGTTGTAACAATTTGTTGATTCATCATTCCTTCCTATCATTTATCTTTTCTATCATTGACATTGCCATTGTGGAAATGGAAACACTAACACAGGGTTTGACTAAGGAAAGCCCCTAAATGGCACAACCCTTCCTCTCTCTTTGAATGTGGAGGTTTCAGGTTTGGAAAAGATTGGAAGAGATTTGAAAATCAATTACCCATTATTGCAATCAAAACCCTACATCTTAATAACTCACAAAAACTCACTTATAGAATTATCTGATAATGATCTGACAACTTTGCAGCGGAAATGGAAAACTCTAGTCTAGCACTAAAGGACTCTAGAAACAAATATGAAATCCCTCTACAAGGACACTTATGCCCAGGGAGAATTAGTCCTCCAAAATTAGGCTCAAATTTACACAACAGGTGCACAGTTTCCTACTTTGTCCATTTTCGTTGTTTGAATTTGTATCTAACTTTCTATGTTTACTATATTTGCATCAAAACTGAAATTTGTATCATTATCCTAGTTAGGTCATTGTATTTCATCCCTAAATGCATCCTAGATTTGGTCAAGGGATAGTTGACTAACCTTTTAGGCTATAATTTAATCATATATCTTGTTCAAGTCCATCAAACCCCCACAATCATATAATTTACATCCCCATTCTTAATGATAAACAAAAAAAGGTGTCAAAGCCTAAAGAGTGAAAATCTCCAAAGGTGTTTCCCTTTTTCCAACATCTCATTTTGGTGAACCCAAAATGTTAACATTATATATCTTATGAAATTTGTAGCATTTCACCTTAGATCTAGGTTTTGTATTGCATTGTTCATTTAGGAATTCATTTTTGCATCATAAAAGATATAAAATTCAAAAAATTGCATACAATATTGCATCATAGGTTGCACTAGGGTTAATTTCAATCGTTCTAGTTCAAATCTACATTCTAAGTGCATCTATAAATCTACATTAGTGTATTTAAATCTGAAAACAAATTAGAAAGTTTTCATTGTATGCATTTAGGCATCTTTCATATACTTAAAAAAAGTCAAAAATTGCATCAAAATCATCATTTTCATATTTTAGCATATTAGAATCAATCAATTGTGGCATCTTAGATCTAAAAATTGCATTCAAAATTATCATTTATTATTCAAACATTTTCAACATTGTTGCACACTTGCATTTTGAATTGCATCCTCTTAAATTGTGCAAATTCTGGAAAAATATTCATTGTCATACATGTTTGCACACATACCTAGAAGCATTAAATAGTATCATACATAGTCAAACTTTGAATTTTTTGAAACCCTGTCTAGGACACAGATGCCTTAGGCAACTTTGTCCTACTATTTTTGGCTAAAATTTTGCTCAGATATTTTTTTTTGCGTTCTCTGTTCGATTTTTTGTTCTGAGAGTTTTACTATGTCTTTTTTGGAAATTTAGTGTTCATAGTGGACACACTTAATGTTTTGAACTCATATGAGCTTCACAAGTTGGTGTCCTATTACTAATACTTCGATTAGATGTTGTTCTATACTTATGGTATCTTGAGCTATTGTTACATCCACTGAGGATCTTGAGTCTTCCAACTCTTTCATGTAAGGTATTTCCAATAACATGCCCATTTTGCAATCTTTCCCTAATGCTACCCTACCAATGAAAACTTTACAATCAACCATTACGGATGTTGAGACTGTTGTTGCCCATGTTCCTAAAGATAACCTCAAACAATTGGACAAAGATCTAGAAAGACTTCAAGACTATCTGAGTATTGAATCTCTAGCTGGCCTAATGGTTCCTATAGTGGATAACCTTAGGAAATTGATTGGAGATGCCAAAGGATTAGAGGTTTTGTGTAGTCTAGCCCATATAGTTGATGCCAACATACCTATAATGGATAGTTGCACCCAGGATTTGGAACACGCTCAATGTCAAGGAGGAAATCAAATCTCCCTCCCCTCAACTATAGCCTCTATTCCCACATACACAAACCCAACTACTGCTTCAACAACACAACAAAGTATTGGAATAACTCCAACCTTAGGCCTTTCCACTGTAAATCCTTATAGTTTTGTATCCTCCCATGTTACACCTCAAATTTCATCTCCTCTCATAAATTTGCAACATAGTATTCCACTAAGCACATACATAATTTCCCACCATATTCACCACATTCCCAAAATATGGCAAGCAATGATTTGGTCATTAACCAAATTTTGTAAAACATAACCTTACTTCAACAACAAATCTCCACATTGAACCAATCTCAAAATGGAAAACCATCACAAATGTCAAAAGGAGCCCTTTGTCACTCAAAATTTTAAATACAATGATGCCACTAAACACTAAAATTCCTAGGCTTGAAAAGTACAACGATAAAGGAGATCCTAATAAGCACATATCAACTTATACAACATTTTGTAGTGACTTCATCTTTGAAGATAAGCTCCTAGATAAAATTTTTCCTAGGTCATTAAAAGGCAGCCTTGGAATGGTTTTTCTCATTGATGAATAACTCAATTGATTCATTCAATAAACTTGTTAATGCATTCTTACAACATTTCCAAGAAAACATAGGTCCACAAATCACATTAACTAATTTAGTGAGGTACAAACAAGGAAACATGAAAAAGTGGCATACTTCATAGGATGATATCAGTTACTATACACACAAATCAATCTTACTCTTCTTGATGTTGACGTTCAAAGAGTATTCATTGAGAATTTCCAACTCAACATTAGAGACAAGATCTTATTGATGATATATCCATCCTTTACACACTTATGTATGACTCTTCGTGATTATTAGAATGCGGTTAGTCAATATGAAGAAGCATCTTCATCAACTCCTATTGATAAATATTCATTCATACCTAAAAAAAACTATCAACCATTCGAGATATAAAATAAGAAATTTATCAAGATAAACACACCTCAAGAAACCAACCACATTGAGCCACAAGTCGTAGCCATAAGTTCAACTCCATATCGATTTAGATCAAGAGATAGAAAATTCACATAGTTGCTTGATTCCCTCCATTCAATTATGTTACAAATTTTGAGAAAGAACCTAATCCAATTACCTCTGATAAGACCTATAGATACATCAAAGCCTTTATCTCCAAAATTTAATCCAAAAACCTTTTTACAATATCATCGTACACATGGACATGATCCAAAATGATGTATGTGTCTTAAACATCAAGTTCAAGACCTCATCGATTCTAATCACATCTAGTTGTGAAATTATATGATAAAGGAAATAAGTATGTTGCCGAAACGAATCAAAATTTGCAAATCTTTACAAATCCCATGCCAAATCATACATCCAACTTTATGCAAGCTTGAGATGATATGAATGTCAACAAGAATGATGATGTTAAGGATGACGATAATAGTGATGACGAGGATGACCTAAAAGATATGGTCACTCTCATTGATGTTCAACCTCATAAGGGCCAAACCACTTTATTACCTGACATTGCTTTCACACATATTGATGCATCTATACATGTACCAAATGGACCTCTCTATATCGCTAGTTTTATCAATGACAAAACTACACAAGGGATGCCCATTGGTCATGCGTGTGTAGAGAATGTGATCACTAAAGAATTCTTATTTGTGCATGAACTTTATCAAGATTCTTATGAACAATCAAAAGAGTGGTTAAAAACTCATGATTTGGTTTTGCTTTCCCTACAATAGGTTCGATCATTATTCCTCTTAAATTTGGATTGAAACAATTAGATGTATTATTCTCCATCATCCTAAAATCAGACCAGTTCTATGTGAAGCTAGGCTATCCATGGCTACGTTCCATGAATTTCATCCTATCGGTCATTCACAAGTGCATACATTTCCCATTTGAAAATCAAATTTTTATAGTGCATCATAGTGGGTTTAATCCTTTGTCTTCCTGTAAAAAATTTTCATTTGATTTATTTTTGCCTCAACCTATAGAATCTATCAAGCCTCATGAGGATTTCTTTTTCAGGTCATTCCAAAAGTTTAAGGAAAAGCGCATAGCAAAACTATCCCTAAGAAATATCCCACTTGAGAATGATAAGTCTATGGTTGTTCCTCCTCCCCCACCAACTGTGGATGAGCCCATGTTCGAAGCAAAGGCCCTTCCAAGTAACCAAGGTACATATGTCACAGTTCCTCCATCTATCTCATATAAAACACCAAGAGACAATCAAATAATCCCCTTCATGCCTCTGAAAGAAAAACAAGTGTATAGGCCTAAACAGATAGTGGTTTCCCAACCCCCGATGGTCCCTTCAGTCCCTCCCCTGAGGGAAGAAAAGAGACCGATGGTTGAGAAAATTTCCCTTACACCTTCACAAATTGAAAACTATGCAAGAAGAAATAGAAATGCTAAATATTGTAGGTGTAGACGTCGTATTATTGCTCATCAATTGGAAGAAAAAATAAAACAACACTTCACGATCAAACACCAATTCGAACAAATAATGATGAACCACCACCTTCACCAAAACATGGAAATGAACCTTACATACATATCAACCAAAATAAAAACTAAAACAAGAACATACAATTGATATTGTCATTAAACCTCCCATTATGATTAACTGATACACTTTTTGTAGTCCCTTTGGCTAGTTTTTCGCCTTTCGTATATGATGGGCAAGATTGGGATACAAATAACTTACTTTAGGTCTTCTTGCATGTGCAATACCTTTGTTATGTTTATATTGTGTTTGTTATTTATGATTGTAACATGCCCAATGTTTAACTCAGTAACTTTCTTATGTTTTAACCTCAAGTAAATAAACTATGATGCCAACACTTAGCAATAAATTTTTTGTGTTCATATATAATAATATTATGTACATTTGAAATAAACATCATTCCAAACTTTCCCATTGCATTACAAAAAAGTATTACAACTTTCCAAAGTATTGATTTCATATTACATAATTTCATGATAATGTATTTCTCTTTTACAATATTTCATTGAAATGGATACATAAATACCTACTCAACTTCCATGAGCTTACTAGCACCAGGTATATGAATGGTCCAGGTTCCCTCCATCAAATATTGGTTTCCTACTAATGAGGAGAAGCATTGCTCAATCACTTTTTCACCAACAATAGACTCACTACGGTCCCCCACATATGGTAAGAAGGCCCTCCCTTCGACAAAAAGATTGGTTTGGTATCCTCATAATAAATTTGACCTTCTTTGAGCTTGGTGTTGTGTCCTACATATCTAGATCTATCATACAATGGCTAAAACCTACACATATGGCATTGCCTACCTAGTATGTAAACATAGATCATAGTGGCTGACAATGTAAACAGTGGCAACTTACACTACTTTGGCCAAAGTATTCATCACCCAGTACTTCGAGTGGATATCATATAATTCACCCACCTTCCTAGCTCGATTTGTATTGACCATTCATAACCTATGCATAGGCTATCCCCTTATGCCATGGAGTAACCTTAACCCTAGGAATAACCTATAACCTCTTAAGTACACTTTGACTCTTCTACTAAGTATCTTAAGCAATTCTTATTTTATGTTACACACATATAGTATCTAGGAATAACCAAATTAACCTCATGGATGAATATAACATTACAACATTAATTGAATATATTTCAAAAGTACAATCTCAACAATAAAAGTTCCCATTCAAGAGTGTAATCTCAACAATAAATGATTCTAATCAAAAGGTATAATCTCATCAATAAATGACCTCAATAAAAAATAAATCTTCAATAATAAATAACTTCAAACAAAGATATAATCAACAATCAAATAATCAACTGCATCATATAGGCTATTTCCAACCTATGTACTTCAATCACTAATCAAGTAAACAACCCTACCAAATAGGTTATTCCCAACCTAGGGTTTCAGTAAAAGTAAAGTAACATTCAAGTGAACGTGAACCAATCATAAAACTTCTCTTCCAAAATACCTCAGACATTCATCCATTTAATACATGTGTATTTCATCTGGAGGATATTACAACTTGTGAGGATTTGGTGCATCAACACCCATAGTCCTCTCACAATATGGTTTGGGTTATCGATACTTGAGTCCTCTTTTAGAATTCTATGATTAGGAATAGACTCTAATTCAAAATAAGAAAATAGCATAACCAGTAAATACAACTCTCAACCCTATTGTTGAATATTGATATAACCTTCAAGTTTATACCCTAACACTAGGGATAAGACTCACTTCCTATTTCAAGGAGATACGAGTAATCAATCAAGTAAATATTATCAATCAAGGTTTGCATAACATCATAATGATGATATTTTCCCTAAGTATTTCAAAGTAACTCTATAACCCAACTTCACAAGTTAAGCATCTACTACATGAGATTATATTTAATATAATAAATAATAATAATTGCAAACACCCATTCCTTAATATGGAGTATAACCAAATTCCCTAGACTAGATTCATCAAGAATATTTCTCACTTAACCAACGAAGATAATAACCTATTCATAATAAAACAACTAAACATATTTTCCAAACAAGGAAAACATAGGAAATAGAATCTTTTCCAAAACGTAAATAGCATAAAAGAGTAGAATTCAACATGCTTATTTATGCAAAGCTCTAATCGATCAAACTGGATTCCTAGCTCAACCTTCCCAAATCAACAAGCAAGTTCCAATCATCTCTCTTCCAATTCACCCAAATCTTATTCTCAAAAACCTCTCGCAACTCTCAAAAACTCTCCACTCAAAAAATCAAAAAATAACAACTCAAAAAATCACAGCAAGAATGCAGATATGTGTCCCTATTGAGGTAGAGAGAACCTCTATTTATACACAAAAGTCAACAACTAAAGGCTAGAAATAGGGTATCAAGAATGACACTTCTCAGCTCAAAATATTTTGATGCAACAAGAATAAGAAAACGCTTACTCAAATGAATAGCAAGAATGATAATAAAAAATGCAAGGTAATTGTCTTCTACAGGTCGACTTACTTGGCCAACTACACACTTGGCCATTTCTACAAATTCAAATTACTTCACAATCTGTAATTCGTATTGCAAAATAGACGTCTAATCATTTCATGCTATCCTCAAGTTGGCGCCACATTATGCCATTTGTGCCCTATTCTTTTGGCCATTGTTTGCAATGACCAGGTCAAAGTTTTGTGTGTTGGATATACATTTTTCCTTCATGTTTTGACTTAGTCTCTTGCTGGTTTATATTCCTTTATGGGTTGTGTCATGAGGGGCTTTATCTACTCTTTCACATGCTGCTCTAAAAGCTTATTTACTAAGGTTTCAAACTTTAAAACTTTTAATAATCAAACATATATGCAACACTCCAAGTATCATGCTACCCCTTATACAGTGTGTGATTTTCCATCCTTCATTTTGGCTTATGTGTTGGTCGCTCTTTCTACATCACTAATCATATTTATATATGCTATGTTATTTATAATGTGTTGCCTTTTAAAATGAGGTTTAAATGTTGCATTCTCCATATACTTTATGTGTGGAATATGTATATTACTTTCAATACCCAAGCATTTAGTATAGTGCAGCTTATCATAACTTAGTCATTTATTTATAAAAGGCAGCACTATATATATATATACAAGTGTTATAACTCGTGCTTCAAACACCCTCAACATTATAAATATATATATATAATTACCCATATTATATATATTAATATATATATGCATATACTTATATCCATTTATTTAATCAACATATTTATAACAACGTTATATAGATATGTTAATATATTAATGTATATGTATATATATATGTTTACATTAATGTATATATATTGATTTGTAAGATTCAAAATATATTGATATAACAAAAAGATTACAAAACATCTGATACGCAGGAAACCCAAAATGCAGAGACTCTTTGCTATATATTTCTAACCATACCATCCCCTCCAGACCAAACACCAGACAAAGCAACAAAATATAGAGACTTGAAACTTAAAGCCTTACCAAACATTCAACTGTACCCATAATAGAGATATGAACCAGATCCCAACACCCAAATACATATACATAGTAAAGGCTATTAAAGATTAACCAAGATCCCAGACCTAAATAGACCTACCAGAGCCAATAAACCCATTGTTATGGGAAAATTCTCTAAAATTTGGTATCCAATTAGCCCCCGAAGTAGGAGGAAGCTTCAACGCCTTCTGAAGGTAGCCAACCCCAATCATAGCCAACTACTTGTGCTCCACCAAAGCCATGCCTTTGAGATCAAGGAAAAAGGGGTAGTATTTCACTACTTCACCTGGCACGTGAATCATTTCCAAGTCACACGGCTAAGGGACACCCATACCAAGTGAGGCAACAAAGAGAGTTTCCTCAAGACCAACCAGCATATCTTCCTTAAAAGCTTTCCTAATCGGAACCTCATCATCCTTCTTCTCCATCTTTATATCTAGCAACACCACTAGGAAGTGCGACGTGATGTTGGTGTCCACATGATACATCTCCAATTACACCAAGAATCCCTTCCCCATAACCATTTTCATTGCTGCCAATATAAGGGAATCAAATTTCTTGAGAATATGCTTAAGCCTTTGATTAGAGATAGCCTCACAGAACACCATTTTCCTTACTATGCTATCCAATTGAATTGGTGTGTCCACCCCAATTCTCATCAGGGTCTCGGTAGACATGAGGACCATAAATTTAGAGATCTCAACCATCATTCCCAAATTCACTTAATACTCATAGATACCAAAACTGCCACCCTTTAGCATATATAAGCTTACGTCAATAAATGTCGTGTCCTCGAGGATATCATGCAAGATGGTGTAATCCATCCTTACCATAATTAAACTAGGATTTATTGCCCATGCCCCACAAGAAACCAACCTGTATGTGATGCAAAATTTCCACCACACGTAATAAAATCACATAGCATAGACCCAAAGATCAGATGAAATGACTAGCCAAGTTATGAAAGCAAGCTTCATATCACCCCTGATGCCTTCATCATTAAATCAAAAGGATTGCAATCTTAAATTATGTCAGGAACAATAAATATTCATACCCCCACCACCAGCCTCCCAAGGTAACATTGCAATGTAGGTATCTAGCAAAGACGCCACAACCAAACCCTGCCACATCAACTATCAAAGGCTGAGTAAACACTTAACAACTTTGTTTGTGAAGAAAACTAGCTTAAACAAAAAATGTCAATAGGGGAGGAACATATATCGATTTCTCCACAGAATTTCCACAACCACTAGTGTGGAAATTCACCTACCCA
>VDFB02343778.1:25106-49995 GCA_007258455.2 Sequoia sempervirens | reverse complement strand
ATGACACTAACGTTTGTTGGCCACATGGCTTAGACAAGCTAGAAGATTTCCACAACCATCTCAATAGCCTTGCTCCTAGCATTTCCTTCACTAAGGAAATTGAATCCAACAATGAACTTCCCTTTCTTGACGCTCTTCTTCTTAAAAAGCCTAATGGATCCATAGGCTGCAAGGCTACCCATACCGATCTCTATCTTCACTCGTCTTCTCATCACCATCCTAGCCAAAAAATTGGTGTTTTTAAAACCCTTTCCTAGAGAGCCTACTAGATTTGCGATGACGAAAAATTAATGTAAGAGTTAACCCAACTTCACCAAGTCATCAAATTAAATGGTTACTCATACAAGCAAATCTCTAGAGCTTTCAGCCATACCAAATCAAGTTTCTTCTCTTCTTCCAAGCCCCTTCTTGCTACCCCCCAACCTTGTGTCTCTCTACCTTTTGTTGATGGTATCTCCCAAAAAAATTCTAAGATCCTTCTCAAAAAAGGCTTGCGTTGTGCTTTCAAACCCCACTCAACCTTGAGAAATCATATCCCCTCTTTCAAAGACTCCAAAGAAATTTTCCTTGAGTTTGGTGTTTATAAAATTGTTTTCTCATGTGGTATTCCTTACATTGGTCAAACTGGTCACTCATTTAGCACTAGATTCAAAGAACATAGTGCTGACATTAGACATGAGCGTACCTCCAAATCCGCCCTTGTCGACCATTCTTCTTCCACCAAGCATCACATCTGCCTTGAAAATTCCCAAATCTTATCCAAAGAAGACAATTCCTTCAAGCGGAAGCTTAAAGAGGCCATCGAAATCCACCATCATCCTCATAACCTTAATTGTGATGAGGGATGGAGTCTTAGTTTTTCTTGGCATCCGTTGCTCTCCAACCTGAGAATTGATCTACCCCCGTCTCACCATTAGCTTGTGCCCTCTCTCTCACATTTCTCTCTCCCCTCCTTTCCTTTGCCTTGTTGGTTCATCCCCCCTCCTTTCTCTCCTAGTTCCTTCCTTTCCTTTTCTCTTTTTGCTTCTTTTCTTCCCCCTTCCTCCCTCCCTCCTCTTCTCTCCTTTTTTTCCTCTCCTTGGTCTTATATCCTTTCTTGTTTGTGACTCTAGGATCTTGCTCCTTCTTCCCCCTGGTGGGTTCCTTTTGCTTTATTGTCATGTCCTTGTCTCTTTATTCTTGGTGTTTTCTTTTTTTTTTGTTTTATTGTTTGTTCCTTTTTTGTGCTTTGTCCTCGTTCTTGGTTTCTTTTAATTTTGCTTGCTTATGTCGTCTCCTTATCCTTATATATTTATTCTCCTTTTCGTTGTTGGTGTTCTTTTTATATTTCATTTGTCTTAGTTTCTTTTGTTATTCTCTATTTATTCTTAGGCATTTTTGGTTTATATATATTTATATCAGTTGTTTTGGAATTTTTTGGTTGATTTTTGTATATATATATATATATGTATATATATATATATTCTTTTAATCATTTTTCGTTGTTAGTGTTCCCTTTAATTTTCTAGTTTTACCTTGCTTTTCTTTGTTTTTGTATTTATATTTTATTATTTTTTGTTGTTGTGTTCCTTTTATTTTTCTATTTTTATCTTGTCTTTTTTTTTTTTGAATTTATATTTTATTATTTTCGTTGTTTATATATATATTTGTTGTTAGTGTTCTTTTTATTTTTAATTTTTTACCTCTTGTCTTTGTTTTTGTGTGTTTATATTTTATTTTATTTTATATTTTTGTTGTATATATATATATATATAAACAAATGAACAAAATAAAATAATATATATATATATATATATATATCCTTATGTATTTTGTTCAATTGTATATATATATATATATATATATATATATATATATATATATTTATATATATTCATTTATTTGCATTTGCTCTATTTTATATTTTTTCTATCTATTTTTGCACCCCTTTGCATTAACCTTATTTTGGTGTCTTGGTGTAATTTTTGGTTTTTTATTTTCATTGGTTGTTTTTATCTTATGTTATTTCCTTTCTCTTGTTTAGCTTGTGTTTTGATTTTCGTTGTTGTTTGTATGTTTATTTTGGTGTTTATTTTTGCTTATGTTTTGGTGTAAGTTTATTTATATATGTAACCTCCTTACTTTCTTCTTTTTTGTTTGTGTTTGATTTATTTGGTTGTTTTTTTTGTGTATATTGTTTTAATTTTGCTTATATTTTTTTGGTTTTAGTAATGGGCAGACACGCAGTCCATACGATAGTTTGGAGGAAGGATTCCCATAGGAGGCCCTTAGAGCATTCCCTTCTCAGCCTGAGAGCGGCCAACCAACACCAGTAGAAATGACCCCCTCGGCCCTCATTGGCAGACCTGCAATCATCCAATGAAGGTGGTCTACCTTGAAGGGACTCTAGTATCTGCTCAACCCATCGGTTTCATCCCTCCACCAACTACATGATTGTTTTATGATACAAACAATTACATCTAATGCTTATCTTATTACAAGTTACCCACAATTGCAACGTGCTTATGAGGATTCATGAATTCATCAAAATATTAATAATCCATTTAGCATATGAATGTATATGCACTAGTTCATTATGATATAAATCTATCAATCACCAATCCCTTATCAATCATTTATAACATTTTTAACAAATATTGTTTTCCAACTATATAAAGGAATTTCTAATATATGGAAAGTATACACCTAAGACTTACCATTTCGATCTGCAGAAACCTCCAACCAATGATATTGCCTTCTTATACTATGTTTAAATAGAATGATAGATCATCATGGCATTGTTAGTCCACCAATTCAAGATAACATATTAGCAACATTATAATAGTGTCCTGATGATAATAAATAACATCGATTAGACATATATTATCATGCATAAATTGTATTGATCAATTGCCTATTATATATTAACTAGTCATCATATATTTAAGTATAAAATAATATCACCGTTTTCTATTCAAAATCTCACAATTTTAGGTGGGATATGACCCATGGACCATAAACAAATGACTAATCATAGATATGCAGACTATCAACATAGATATTTATTCACACACATATATCTTGATACTTATTTTACCCTTACATCTAGGAGCTATGATACAAATGTCAGTAGTGATTACATTCAATGGTTACAGAACATACCTGATCTGCATAATTGAGAATGTGTTCTACATGCTTATAGAGTATACCTTTGCTTTGGTAAGTTTGCATACACTATTTTCACAAGATGGCAGGAAAGTTTCTCTGATACCACTTGTAATGACCCCTTTCTAGTGGAGGCACTGAAACCTGAATCTTGCACTCAAAGTGTTCTCAAAGAGACATTAGAAGCGTTAAAGATCAGTAAATACGATACAAAATGATATAAACATTTCCTTCTTGTCAAAGGATTACTCATTTCCTCTCTATTACTCACTTTGAATTATTACTCTATAATATATTTCATGAGCACATTAGATATTAAACATCTTTCGAAATCTCATAGATGGAATTCTATTATACCGCTTTAACATCATAATGAATAAATGGAGTCATTATCTATAAGACTTAATAACTACCACAAGCATCATTATTGGATAATCATGAATAACATATTATATACACATATACTATATGTATATATTGTATGTATCCACCACCTATCCAATATACATATATATAAATATATACTTGAATATATAATTATCAATAACCACAAAATATATTTACCAACGTATGAATTATATATTGAAAACATATTATATTTTATATTTTTTCATTTATCAAATATATATATATATATTAAACATATATGTTACACCAACCCTTACTAAATTCCTAGTACATTCCTTTATTATCATTTATTTAATAAATTGTAATTATTTATCTTATAACAGAAAATTACTTACCTTTATAATAGATGTATTCCTGTTGATATTCTTATGCTTTCCTCTCCCATCGCAGCCCTTTTCACATTTGTTCCACCACATATATTCCTTTTCCTTTCTAGCGATAATGTTAGCTTACTTTCTTTATTGCCTTGATCGGTAGATAGACACCTATGTTTCTAGCGATTCCTTATCTTCTCCCCCTTGCTTGTAGTCTTTGCCGTCTTTAATATTGTTTAGTCTGCCCCACAACCACATTGATTGTGGAGGGGACGTGGCTCCTTAACTCTTGGATTGTTGACCTTTCAATGCCAACCGATGCATTCTTTGGCTGCCTTAGGATTTGATTCTTCTTATTATTTTAAAATTAGATTTTGTTATTTATTTATTTACTTTATATTTGTTATTTTGTTTATTCTATGTTTTATATTTGTGTATTTCATATAATATTATATTTATTTTCTATATTAGTTTATATGATCATAATTGTATTATAATTATGATATCATTTGTAGTGATATTCTGATTTACATTAAATATATTATTATATATGTATTTTGATATTTTTTTTATTTTTTTTATGTCTATTAATTTATAATAATGGCAATTAGTTACTATTTTTCTGATTTTTATTTCAATATTTTAAATTTAGCCTTACAATTTTGGGGACATGACATATGTACGCTTACTCAAGAAGAAACTAGTGAGACCTTTATTCCATTCTTCCAAAGATGGAGAAGCTTAGCAAGTTGATGCCTTGTTGAGATACTAGAAAAAGAAAAGGTAGACATGTTTGTCCAAAACCTTTTGGGCCCATTGAAGTACAATTTACAAGTTCATTGTTGCACCACCTTTGTAGACCTTATCGAAAAAGGAGTCCAACTCAAAAAGGCCCTTATTGCTAAAGGAGAACTTAAATATGGTAACAAGAACATGAACACAAACCCACGTGCTAACAAAAACAAATACTAGGTAAAAAATAAACACATCACTAATGATAACATTGTTGATGCTAAGGTAGTAAACGCCATAGGTCCTACAATCACTCTCAAAGGAGCTCCACCACAAAACGCACCATTGACCACACCGACACCTACCGTAAACACCATCCAAAACAATTAAAACAATTAAAACCAAGGGCAACCACGTAAAACTAGACAATTTCTAAAGAGATGTACGTACACTGCCTTGGGTGAACCAATTGAAGTGGTCCTTAAAAAGCTCCTTCAAAACGGTGTCATCACATTGTAGAACCCTAAACCATATGACCCTAGACAATTCAAGCCATCATGGTGGGTGATAATGCATTTTGTGATTACCACTAATCAAAAGGACATAAAAATTCTTCATGTCGACAATTAAGAAATCTTGTACAAGATCTCATTGAAAATCGTACCATTGAACTAGACGACCAACAATTTGCTTCAAACTCAAACCATACAATTCATAAAAACCCACTACAGGATCATGGTTCAAACAATCCCTCTACATCAGGTCCAAAGACTAATAATAATCGAGCCAATTACACTTAGACTGCCTTTGATTATTTTGGTGGAACCATTATTAATCACCTACGAGTTGCCGACGAATATGTCAATACTATTACCATCAAGAAAACACGTGAGTGTAATGTCACTACCTGTGGAGGCAAAGTCATCATAGCTGGTCCTCCTCCTCCTAGACAACTGAAGATCATGATACCTAGTCCATCTATCAAATAGTCACAACCTGGTCCATCTGCCAAATATTCACAACCTAAGGGACAACTCAATCTCATTGACCAATTAGGAAAAATGCCCACCCAAATCTCTATACTTGAGTTGCTACACATCTCTCTTGCACACAAGGCCATACTTGACAAAACTTTACAGGAGTCTTCTATCCCTCATCACATTGATGTCAACCAATTTGAAGCCATGGTGGGATACCTAACCACTCCCTATCACCTAACATTTTTAGACCAAGACTATTCGTCATCAAAACCTTCTCACAATGATGCATTGCATATCAAATTCTTTATCCATAAACATAAGGTTAGACAAGTCTTAGTAGATGGCAGAGCAGGACTGAACATATTCTCCCTAAAACTAGTTAAAGCTCTAGGTTTATTTGATGCTTGTGTAGACGCTACCAAGAGTATTGTTATAAAGGCTTATGATGGTGAGGAATGCTCCTCTTAGGGCATTATCACACTTCCCATCCGAGTTGGGATGGTCATTGTGGATACAACATGTCAAATCCTAGATCTTGAGCTACCATACAACATCTTACTTGGTCGATCTTGGATCCACACCTTAAAATCTATACCATCCACTTACCATCAATGCTTGAAGTTTCCTTTCAATGGCATCGAAATCACCATACATGGAGACCCTGATCCCTTCTAGTATTGCACCAATCTGAGGGGTACTTCATAACATTGAGTGCCAATTAATCAAGAAGCTTTGACATCCTCTTCATCCAAATATATCAACCCGTCCACACTCCCCAAAACATCCACATCCACATCCACTACTTCATCTTCCACCATACCACCCCCCTCTATCCTGAAGGTCAATCCTAATATCAAGATATAGGACCAAGGTTGCAGAGAATGCAAATTTAATACAACCTATTGCATCACTAAAATACCCAAGTCTCCAAAGGCTTATGGTCGACCTTGTTTCAGAATGGAGACCAAAGAGATTTTTAAGGTTCCTCCTACAATGATTTTCAAAAAATGGGATGACATGAACAAAGAAGACATTGAAGACATATCAACTTGGATTTACAAAGACCCAGAAGATCCATCCCCATTACCACTCCAGATGTATGGCAAAGGCTATGACATGGTGAAGGCACAAGGCTATGATGAAACTAGTGGCCTTGGTAAAAAAAAACTGGAATATGAGAACCTATAATGCCTTCTCAAAGACCAAAGTATCTTGGGTTAGGGTTAGGGCTACCTGAAACTGGCGATCAACGTACCAATGTACTTTCAGGTGAGAGCATGAATGTTTCCAAATGTGTTGAGACAATCGAGGATTCCTTTACCAAAATTGATTCACATGAATGGGAATTTGGTTCTCAAAGATCCTTAAGTGACTTTTTCCTTGATGAATTGCTCCTAGAACTTGGAGAATCGAGTTTCGAAGAAAGATTCTGGTAAATGTTTAAGATTGATCCATCACAAAATCTTTCTAATGACAATGCTAACATACAAAGGAAATAAGAAGAATGGGCCAGACTCTTTTGGCCTCGCGATGATGACAAAATCTAAACCATCATGTGATCCTATTGACTATCATTTTGACTCGCTTGTCTGGCCATCTAATCCTATTGATAATCATTCTGACTTGTTTGACTTACAATCTGACACCATGGACCATGATTCCAATCCATTTGTTCCCTATTTTGTTGTTGAGTCTGATTTGTTCGAATCTAATGAAGATGGTCCTTGGCTGGAATCTGAGTGGGAATTTGAGGATGACAATTCTGTCTTTACCTTTTTTGCCTTTGTTTTCATGCTTTCCACATCATCCCCACCATTTTCCAACACTAATGATGGTATCTCCCTTGTCTACCCACAACTTATTGACTGGGATCAACAAGGCCCACCAACTATGGACATTTTTCAAAATGATGAAGCCATTGCAAAATTCATGGGCCTTCCTGAAGGCATACCAATTGGAGACCATGAGGTTAGATTCACTATTGATCTAGATTGTGCAACATACTTTGAGGAGACTGCTCAATCCTCTAGTTTCAAAAATAAAAATAAAAATAAAACAAAAAAAGACACGTCTTTAGGTGAAAACCGCAAGCCACCTTCTGATAATACAAAGGTAAAAATAAAGGCCATATTCGAGGGTGAAAACCTCTCTAAGGTGCCTAAGGATGGAGGATTGGAATTTCTTCCCATCACATAGAAAAAATCAGCAATGCTCATTTAGGAGACCATAGTAGTAAATATAGCCATAGTAGAAGATCCTAAAATGGTTCTCTTTGCCGCATCATTGATAGAAGAAGAAAACCCAAAATTTCAACAGTTCTTTGCAGAACGTAAGATTAATTTCACATGGTCCTACACTGATATGCTAGGATTGGATCCAACACTAGTTTTGCACCATCTTCCCTTGCTTCTAGACGCTAATCCATTCAAATAGAAGTTATGCAAAATGCACCCACAAATTTCCTTTTTAGTCAAAGCTGAGATTAAGAAGTTGTTAGACATCAGATTCATCAGATTAGTAGACTATGTTGAATGAATTTTAAACCTTGTATCTGTCACTAAGCCAAATGGTCAAATATGCATCTGTACATACTTTCGCGATCTGAACAAGGCATGCCCGAAGGATGACTTTCAATTACCGAACATAGACATCATTATGGACCTTACAACAAGATACAAGATGTTGTCCCTCATGGATGGTTTCTTGAGTTACAATCAAATTTGAATAGTCCTTGAAGATCAACACAAAACAACATTCACCTGTCCTTGGGGCACATATTGTTGAAACATCATGCCTTTCAATCTCAAGAATGTTGGTACTACATATCAATGAGTCATGACCATGATATTTCATGACTTCATGCATACTTTAATGAAATATTATGTGGATGACCTTTTGGAAAAGTATTTGACACGCAAGGATCACCTTAATGTGCTAAACAAAATTTTCAAAAGATTGGAAGAATACAAAGTCCATCTAAACCCAAAGAAATGTGTCTTCGATGTAACTTTAGGAAAACTTTTGGGGTACATAGTTTCTCGCCGAGGCATTGAAGAAGACCCCGCTAAAGTGAAGGCCATATTAGAAATGCCTCCACCTAAAGGAATCAGTAAATTAAGGACATTACAAGGTAGATTACAGTCTATCCAACGTTTCATCGCACAACTAGCAGACAAGTGCCAACCATTTCAATATCTCTAATGCAAAGGCATCCCCTTTGTATCGATAGACAAATGTCAAATGACATTCCAACAAATCAAAGACTATTTATTGTCACCATCTATCCTAATGCCACCCATTGAAGGAAAACCTTTGATTTTGTATATTTTTGCAACCACTTTAGCACTAGGGGCATTGCTTGCACAAAATGATCATGATGAAAAGGAAAGAGCTATATACTACATTAGTCACACAGTAGTCAGATATGAACTCAACTACACACCCATAGAATGTGCCTATCTTGTCACTGTTTTCACCACCCAAAAGTTAAGACATTACATGCTAAATCATAGGACACAACTAGTAGCAAAGAATCATCCCTTGAAGTATCTCCTAAGCTAGACAACATTGATAGGTTAGTTGGAAAAATGGGTTATGATACTGAGTGAGAAAGACATATAATATGTGGAACGAAAAGCTATAAAAGGAAAAGTAATAGCCGATCAACTTGCAGATGCACCTATACAAGGAAATCACCTGTTGGTAGCAGACTTCCCCGATGAGTCTATCTTTCATGTGGAACCTAAATCACCTTGGAAGCTCTATTTTGATGGGTCTCATATTGGTCATGGCTCGAGAGTAGGTATATTGTTCATCACACCATAACGGGACTCCATTCCTAAGTCATTTCAAATTGATTTCTCATGTACAAACAACGTTATAAAATATGAGGTGCTTGTCAAAGGACTTTGAATGGCTATTAAATGGAAAATAAAAACACTTTTGGTGTATGGAGATTCTCAGTTGGTCATCAACTAGGTCAATGATGAATATGACACCAAGGATGAAAATTTGCTGCCCTACAAACGTATGGTTGATAGATTTCAGTCATATTTTTGCATACTCACTTTTGAGAAAATTCCCAAGGAACAAAACAAGGCCACAAATGCAATGGCAACAATTGGATCTCTCCTAGAAATTCCCAACAATGTGCCACAATTTGAATTCTTGGTGGAACAAATTTTAGTTCCTGCATATGATATTCTAGAGTCAGAAATGGTTTGTGAGCTTGTTGGTCCCAACACACCATGGTATCAAGACATCTATGATTACCTTTAGTCCCAGACCATTCCCTCAAACCTTTCCAATAACCAACAAAAATCCTTTATCCACAAAGTCACCTGATACACCATCATCAGTGACACCCTATACCGCTACAACTTTCACAATACCCTCCTTCGATGTCTCAAAACTAACAAAGCACGAACAACCTTACATGAGGTACATGAGGGTATATGCGGATCCCATTCGAGTGGCCCTATTTAGCTAAGAAGATCATGAGACTTGGGTATTACTGGTTGACAATGGAAAAAGATGCACTTGAGTTTGTCAAAACATCTCACCAATGTCAAATACATAGTGATTTGATTCATGCACTAGCACAGGAACTTCAACCCATTACTTCTCCTTGGCCCTTCACACAATGGGGAATTGACCTCGTGGGAAAAATCCATCCCACCTCTTCTAATGGCCATAAATTCATTATCACCACCACTGAGTATTTCACTAAGTGGATTGAAGCCATTCCCCTCACATACATAACTAACAAGCAAATTTCCAAATTCATCCTCAACTACATCATCTGTCGGTATGGTGTTTCACAGTCCATCGTCACAGACAATAGTCATCCCTTCAAAAATCAAGACATCTGTGAGGTTTTTGAATGCTTCCACATCCAACATCACTTTTCCAAGCCTCACTACCCATAAGAAAATGGTCAAGCTGAGGTGTCTAATAAGACAATTATCAAAATTCTTAAGAACATCAATGGCGCTAGCCGTGACTAGCATTTACAACTCAATCCTGCTCTATGGGCTTACCGCACCAATATCCACATGCCTATAGGAGCACTCCATTCACCTTGGTCTTTGGAGCTGAAGCCATCTTTCCCATCGAGGTCAAAATTCCCTCTCTCAAAGTCTCCTTGAAGGGCTTGATTAATGATGAAAGTATAGACAATCATGACTACATGAGCTAGAAATGTTAGAAGAACAAAGAAAAAATGCCTTAAATCATTTACAAGCATATCAAAATCACCTTTTCCGCAGTTATAACAAGAGAGTCATGGTTTGAAACTTTGACATTGGTGACCTGGTCCTAATGCAAAACCCAAAGAATTAGTTTGACAAAGAGAAACCCAACAAGTTTGAGCCCAATTGATTGGGACCTTATATCATCACTACCTCATTTAGTTCTTGATCTTACTAGCTAGCTACTCTAGATGGTGAACAATTGATAGAACCCATCAATAGTTTGCATCTCCGAAAATTCTATGCATAGCATCAAAGAGCTAGGCTAAAAACATAAAACAAAAGAAAAATGACAAAAATAGTAAAGAGAAATAATTCATCCAATAGTGAAAACCTGGTAAACAGGTGCTTTAGATAAGTACCATGGTGAAAACCTAGTGAACAAGCACCATGTGTAGTCATTCTTTGCTTCACCATCTACTTTCACTCTATCTACCTTAGTCCATAATAAACAACCACTTTTTTGGCACCATCACAACACTTGTCATGACATTCTATCTTTCCTTTCCATGGCAGATAATGGTTGACATCAGGTCTTACATACCATCCATCTGTCATGCCAAGCACGTCCTTTTCCATATCCTTCAAACTTGGCTAGTCCTTGACCTGACTGGGGGAAATCCTTTATCACCTAACTGCAGTGGGTATCACACATGGTCCTATCAATCGAAAAAGTCCTAAAAAATATAAAAAATTCCTAAAATTCCTAAAAAAAGACAAAAAAATCATAAAAGTCCTAAAAAATAGAAATAAATCATAAACGTCCTATAAAAGGACAAAAAAGTCATAAAATGTCATGATAAAAAGATGTAAAAATCATAAAAAGTTCTGAAAAAAATCCTAAAAATTGAAAAAATGTCTTAAAGAAAATACAAAAAAATCAAGACATCAAAAATTTGAAAAACAGAGTCAGAAGTATGTCATGTCAATCATGTTAGTCCTTTTCATTGTCAAACTGCATTGTCGAGCTGCACATTGGCTATGTAGGAAAGGCTCATCTATGCACCCCTGAGACATTAGGTCAGTCCTTTTAAGTTTGTACAAATAAAGTCATGACTCAATCTTTTGTAGTCATGACTCAATCTTTTGTCTTCAAGACAAATTCATTGGTTGTGTCAAACTATGAGGTCTCTAAGTGTATGGCGTAGGCAAGGCCATCAATCAATGATCCCGCATGGCCGCACTAGGTTAGTCTTGTTGGAGTAATAAAGTCATCGCCTAATTAATTAATTAATTATTAATTAATTGGGTCACTTTATGCTTTAATACACTTAAGCTAAACTTAGGAGTGCTTTTATTTCATTATTTGCTTTAATTAATTAGTTGCTTTTTGCATTATTAAATCCTCTTATATTAGAACATGTTGTGTCATTCATTCCTATGAAGACACTTGGCATGTTCTAATCTAACCCTAATCTAGGGTTGGATTTCATCCTTTTCATAAGGATTGATTCATTGTAATTGTATTTTCATTCTCTACAACAACATATTCAATGCGACAGTTATTCACATAATGCATATTTGATGTTTTATCATATCTGAATTGTTGAGTAATAATATCTTGCTTATTTCTTCATAGTGTAGACACGTAAAATATGCATACATTTCAATCCGCTAGTTTAATTAAATAACATTCATTTAATCAAATCTAACATTTCATCCTTCAATTAAATAAATTCACTTCATCATTAGCTCATTTAAATAAATCAATTTTAATCAAACCATAACATTTCATCTTTCATAAACCATCTTCTAAGTTCATCTCCTGCAAATTAATCCACCTTTATCTTGCATCATCCCTTTAATTAAATAAACCAAACTTTATTTAATTAAATCCCAAATGCATTTTCCATCCCTTTTGATTTAAATAAATCAAAGTATTTAAATCAAATAAGCAAATAACCTAAATATCATCTAAGCTAATCTAATCCTAATTAAACTAATCTAACCACCATCACATCCTCTAGCTTTTCCCACTTGCACCAATAAAGAATTTTAATTCATTTATAAATTCATCATTTTTCCTCAACAAAGCATCTTTTTGAGAATATTCTCCAAGTTTGAATATGAAGACAAGTTGACTTGTCCCTTCCAACATGCAATAAATTCTCTCTTACATGTCCCCCACTTAGCATTTAACTCTCAATTTCAAATTTGAATCTCCCCCTCTTTGGAACATTGGCCAAAACTTGCACATTCCTCAACCAATCATAATGTGACAAGTAGCTTCATCTCATTGGTCAAATATTTATCCCACATTGCTCTATTTTGAACACTCTTAGCATTTCAAATTCTATAAATAGGGGGCTTATTCTTCATCAAATGATCTCCACAATCTCATGCAAAGTCACTTTCTTCAATTGAGAACTAATTTTTCCCACCTCATATCATCTTCAAAGCAATTTCATATCAATATATCATGGAGTTTAGCAAGGATTGGGAAAGGGCTTCTTTCCATAGAAGCACCAATCCACTATTAGATAAATTTGGATTCATATTGTTTATATGCCTATTTAGCTTTTATTATTGTTTTAATTTCTCATTTAGCATATCTAACATGGTGCAATATTTCATAGGGATACTAGATTTGTTATGTTTTATTTGACTTCAATAAAAATGCTTGTCAAAGACAAACACTATGCAAATTTGGCATCCACACATAGTGTGATAGGTTTATTGTTGCAGGTGATTATTGGAGCTATGGGAGTACATCCATCTACTATAACATGGTATCAAAGCACTAGATCTATAGTTTCCTTGTCCACTTTTTTCAAAGAAATCAACTCATGCATTAATATTCATGATCCATGGTCAAATTTTGAACATTTCATTGAATCTAGAGCTACTGGAATAGTCAGGTTTTCCTTTCATTTCATCAAAAAAGGCCTCTGTTTGTCAGATTTGTGAGGGTTTCTAGATTTAGAGCATACTTGCAATTTTGGAGCATTTTGAGCCCAAACAGACCTCAGCATCGCGTTTAGAGTGCCCAAAAACCTCAAAATCATCTATCAAATCTTTGAAATTGGACATAGTGACTCCAGGAGGCAATTTTTTTCATTTTTGGGTTGTACAGCCTTGTACAACATGCAATCCAAGAAAAATAATAATAATAATAAAAAATACTGTTAATGGTGCCACCATCAGTAAACTGCTAGTAGCTAGTCTAACTGCTAGGTTTTCCCCCAAACCCTTTTAGAGAAATTTTTAGTATTTTGGCCATAACTTTTGTTTCTGAACTTGGATTTTTGAAAATGAAATATCGCCGGAAAGCTAGTTTTGAGCTCGATCTAGTGGTGCATTTTTTTTTCTAGTTTTTCTTTTATTTTTTAGTTTTTGCTAGTCAAAGTTAAATCATCATTTTCATGCTTCCAGAGGCATATCTTTTGCATACGGTCTCTGTTTTATGAAAAAAAATAGGCATTGGAAATCTAGTTTAGTGCTCTACATAGTGATCAAACTTATTTTCCCATATTTTTCCCCAAGTACATTTGATTTAGCTTTTAGTGTTTACACAATTTGCTTAATTACTTGTATGTTTTGGCACTTGGGAATGCTTTGTTTGCATCATTTGGCTCTATTTCACATCATTTTCATGCAGTAAAGTCAATTTTCTCATATTTTTTCATTTGAAGAGTAATCATGGGTTTTTCTACTCACCCTTCAGTTGTAGTCCTAGAACGGGATAATTATGAGTCATGGGCAAAGGGCACACTTACACATTATAGATGGCTTAATATTTTTCCTCATTTATATGACCTCATACTTGAACCAAACACATTAGGGAGAAAAATAGCTTGGGATATCATTAGAGATCATTTAGTAGGACTTATATGTTCTAGTGTCAATTTTAACACTGTGTGTTGTATTGGACATTGATTGTCCCCACACACTTTGGACTCATATTTGGGAGATCCATGGAGACCCCAATCTCTCTCCATACCCAAAGGATCCTGTTCATATTGTCTCTTACCCATGGCTACTACAGATTGTATACCCATTGGTGATGCTACATTAGAGGACCTAGAGTATCTAGCAGGTCTTACACATTTTGATGGATTAGAGGCTTGTCTCCTAGTTCCTAATCTTCAAATTGATATTACACATGCATCATCCATTGTTCTTGATGACATCAGTATCACCACATTGGACCCTATGGATTTAGTTCAACATCATGACCATCTTGGTCATTCATTTTTTGCTACATCATGGGATTCTTATCTTGTAGACACAACATTGTTTGTTGAGTCTCACACTGCAAATCTCGAGGATTATATTGAGGACATACATCTCCTATATCTTGACCATAAAATTATCACTATATGCCCACCATTATTAGTGCATTTTGAGGTTGTATTTCAGGAGTCTTCACATCAGTTTGGATTTAGCATCATTTTTTTCAATTCAAACAAAAATATTCTTCAACATCCTATCATGGAACACATCTTGAGACAAATTGGTTCATCACTCTTCACAGGGTTTCTTCAACATTATCCTTTGGATCTATTTCTTCCCAAGGGGAGAAATGTTATTTTCTGCTTTAGGATCACTTTTTGGATTCTACATCAGGCATCCACCATTGTGAAAGGAGTTTCATCATTGTGGGGGGCCTTCTAGTCTCTTTCTATCTCTCTTATGGAGACCATTGTATATGCACTTATGTGATAGAAGTTGTCTTTGGGGGGTACCATGTAATCCACCTTCTATCCTTCTTCTATTAGTGCATTTCATTCTTTTCTTTTCTCTCTTTTGGAGGGGAGTTTTATTCCCATGTGGTTTTCTCCCTTTCTCTAGTTATGAGAGTTTCATTTATGTACATGGGTACTATTGGGCTCCTACAATGATTCAACAACTAAGCCCATAAAGTTGTGATTCAAAGATTGTACATCTAACTTGGATAGATTTCTTAATCAACATGAAGGTGCATTTAACTTGTCAACCTAGGGATGTGAACTTGAAATGGGTTAGCACCAAAGTAGCCATATTCATCCTATAGCTAACAAAGATACACTACTGAAAGAAAATTGCTTGGAAAGAAATAACATAAGTGTTGAGCATCAACCAAAAACTATACTAAGCTGAAATGCATGAAAAAAATGCAAATCTGAGAGAGAAAATAGGAAACTACTATGTCTGCTTTGGCTGCAGGAACAGTTATAGAATGGAATTCTAATGGTTGTAGGAATAGTCAATGCTAGATTCTTAACTAATTATTAAACAAAAACTATTAACTAAACTAAAGGGTTGAATGCTCACCAAGTGGGCCCCTTTGGATGAGTATCCCTTAAAACTAATGTAAAATCAGATGCACAAACTTATAACTTCATTTTACTCATTGGAAAACATGAGTACAATCAAGCAGCATAACGGTATTACTAAGAAACTAGGAATGTGAATACAATAATCAGATTAAGCAATCCCCAGAAAAAGGATCATTTGAGTCTTATTTATAGGAAGAAAAGCTACTAACTAATCATCTAGCAAGGCGGTCAACTCCAACAGATTAGGAGGATGCCACTTTAGGGAAAGCATGAAACATGGAGAGGTGGTTACGAATGTGCATAATATGGTCAAGCATGCTTTCCCTTACCATAGATTTAGCACAACAGTAATTCCTATACTCACTCAATGGACAATTAAGAGCATTTACAAGGTGGTTACAATTTGATTTGAATGAGGCATCTCCTACCATCAAGAGTCTTCCTTCCATTGACCTTCGAATGATCACCTTATTGACCGATATGGTGCATGACCAACTGGTAGAATCTTCTTCAATTTTGTAGGCTGCTAATTATATCTACATGACAATATTAGTACACACAAAAATTGCATATATGTAACTATCTTAAAGTAGCATTCATTAATCCACATGTAAAATCAACACACATAGTTCATATAGCATGTCAATGTCACTAATGAACACAAAAATAAGCTTATGCCCAATGTCTATGGTTTTGAGGAAATATTATAAAAGGTCAGCATCCAAGTATCAAATTCTATGACAAAAATAGCAAATAGACAATAAACTTCTATCAAAATTGAGTCATAAACTGGACTCATCACTCCCCCCAACCTAAGGCTTTGTTGGTCCTCTAGCAGAAGAAGAAGGGTTGTTCCTTTGCTTTGTTAATGCCCTGAAGTTTGCAACTACCAGTTGTCCTACATTAGTTTTCACAGTTTCTGAATTATGGTCCCAATAGAACCCTTGTTGTTTGTCCAATCTGCTCCATCTCTGTCTCTCTACAGCTATATCATATCAGTAATGTCTTAAATTTGGCATAGGCCACAAAATAATAGGTGGCTAAAAAGTTAGTGGGAGCCAAAATTGTGTCTTTTCCCTTCGAATCTGTATATATCTATCAACTCTCTTAAGTGTTGCAACATAGTTCTGCATAGAGTGAGGCTTAGCTTCTTTTAACTCATTAGCTAGGTTGTTCCAACTTTGTGACTTGTATCCCATCACAGATTCCCCTTTGGTTTTGCTACCTCCTCATATTCTTCATAAATTACTTCTCTCTTAGACAAGATCCTGCTACCATAGCTTGGTCTATAAATAATTATGTGCCAATCCATGAAAATGCTCCCTAGATTTCTAGATTCAGCCTTGATAGATAGGGGAGTGTTGAATTCAATTTTCCTATAAGTCCTAAATTGTTTTCCCCAACTAATCTCATTCTGTATCCAAGACATGAATTCCCTTAATTAGACATCCCCAACATACAATAGTGGATTCCAATCATGGTCTTGGGTCACGACATAATTATGTAAGTAGAATTCACACAACAAATTCTTCATTTTAGGAGGAGCATTCCAATAAGCATTGAAAAATTCAAGAGGAGTCTCAATGGAATGATTCAAACATGAAACAATCCTTGCTATTTTAAAAGAAAGATGCTTCTCCTTCAAATACAGGGCATAGACCCTTGGAGGAGTCCCGCACTCTAATATCTGAGGTACTAGAGTTGGCATATTATCCACTTTCTCCTTTAAAGGGTATGTGTAGGATCATGATGGGCCAAAAAGTGGCAATATGATGGATATGTGGCTAACGACTTTTTTTTACCCAAAATTGATGAAGTGAAAAGGGTTTTTAAAGGAGATTCTCAGCTTTCCACTAATATAAATTATGCTTTACTTTGAATTTAATAAGTAATTATTATTCATTTTCTATTCAACTTATGACTAAAGTCCTGATTGATAGGATGATTGAAAATCATCTATAGCTGTCAAATGGTATCACATTTTTTGAATCCAAAACATGTGTCACATTCTATACTTCTCATACTATAGGATTAAAAAAAAGAAAAATTGAATTTCATGAAGTTTTGACCAAGTTAAGGTGGTCAGACATACAAGTTTTTATATTTTTAAAAAAATTGTAATAAAAAATTCATAATTAATTATTTACTTGGAAAAAAATTACAAAAAAATATGCATCACGTTAGGGCATTAGTCCTATACTTATATCTAAAATATTATAGAAAAATATTATCATTTTATTATGGTTAGGGTGGTCAGACAAACACCTACTTCTTATTATTTCCCTAAAATTTAAGTACCACTGCATTGAAATTTCAAATTTTCACCAAATAGATTTTCTTTTTTTTAAACAAATCTAGTATTTTAGAAACTACATTCAATTTTCTACATATTCTATTCTTACATATTTTTGAAATAATATAGATAACTTATAGAAATTTTTATGTGAAGTTTCCTAACTTTGATTTTTCTGAATTTTTTGCCACTTAAGGGTCTATTTTTTCCATGATGATCCTCCACATACCCTAAAGCAACATTTTTTGCATTCTTATTGTGGACATCTAAATTTTGACACTCAATTTATCCAAATTCATCCTCTTTCATCTTATTTTCATTAATTAAGTAATACTGCTATTATTTAATTAATATCTTTAATTCTGCCAAATCCCTAAGGTATTTAATCAATAATACCTTATATCTTTAATCCTCCTTCCATCAATTGAATTAAATAAATATGTCATTTATTTAATTCCTCCTCATGTCCACTTCACCTTTTAGGGCTAAATCACATGCCACATGTCAAGATGTGAGGGCTTGTGAGTTCTCAACTCACCTTAGCCCTACATCTTGATATTTGGTGGATCAATCTCAACCGTCCATTTCCCCTAGGAATTCTCAAAAATCCTATAAATCCCCCCTCTTTTCTCTCATTTAGGGGGAGATCATTTGTGCTAGCCAAACTCTTGCAGTTTTGTTTCTCAACCAACACTTAGCTATTTTCATGTTTCCAAGCATCATTTGCATCTCACATCTCACATCTCACATCTCAAATATCAAAGGGCCAACCAAAGGATCGACTCAACGCAAGGTATAAAGTTCCATTTCGTTGCTTTGTCTTGCATTGTTTCCAACTTAGGCTAATCTTGAGGTGTAGGTTGTTTTAAGTTGTTTATTTGCACTCTTTTAACTTGTTGCTTGATTTCTAACACTCTATTTTGACCTATCACATTTTTGGCACGCCCCGTGGGACCCACAAATGGGTCTCTTTCTTTCACGTTTGCTATTTTTTGCATTTTTGCGTCCAAGTTATTCTGAGTAGACCGTCCTTCTACAAAGGGGATGGGTCAGGGTGGTGGATCGGTCAGACAGTCTGGGCGGAGTCGCCCCGAGGGCGACCGATCCTGCTAAGCAATCGTCCCTGACTGTGGCCCAATTCAAGGATCGGTCTTGAGGTGGCGTAATTTATCCTCATCAGAGTGGCGGACTCTATCCTCGAGAGGGCGTAAGAATTCTCCAGGTTCAAGTTTTCCCGAATTGTCTTTTGGTAAAATAGGAACATAGTTTAATTAAAGGGGTGTCAATAAACCTTGCTTGGCATGTTTGGGAAGGCTATTTGACGTATCCAATCCCCTTGCACCATTTGGTGATCCTGGGTGACGAGAAATCATAGCTTTCCAAGTCTTTTTTAGTCACCCTTTTTCACTTTCTTAGTGGGACCTGCTTGGAGATTTCATCACCCCAAGGGACGATTCCAACCACGCGTACCGGCGGGGTATATAAAGGGGGCAGAGCGAAAGTTGTACCCCAATCCAACCACGTTGTAATTAGAAAAGTGTCGGGATGACGTGAAGAGTTGGTCTGAGCCTCTAGTATCTCGCTAAGTTTCCTAACTCATGCTTGTAACGGGTTGGTGTTCACGGTTTGGGCCTCATGTACCGGGTGTATATCGAGGACTCCTTAGAAACCATGTGCATCATAGAGTAGAATACTTTGTTGACCATACCCGTTTCTACTAATCTTAGGGTTGTGCTGTTTGAATTGTCTTTTTTGTGCAAAAACCAGTGATTATCAATTTGGCCAAGTCTTTTTATGATTGCTACAATTTGGGTCCTTTGCCTTTGCCATCCATCAAAAAAAATCAAGCCTAAACTTACCCTTTGGCGGACTTGTCCTTATCCTTTGGCGAACCTGTCCCTGTGTAGTGGCAGATTTGTCCCAGTGCAGTGGCGAACCTGTCCCAGTGCAGTGGCGGATCTGTCCTAGTTCAGTGGCGGACCTGTCCTAGTGTAGTGGCGGACCTGTCCCTATGCAGTGGTGGACCTGCCCCAGTGCAGTGGTGGACCTGTCCCAGTGCAGTGGCGGACCTGTCCCAGTGTAGTGGCGGACCTGTTCTAGTACAGTGGCGGACCTGTCCTCATGCAGTGGCAGACCTGTCCTTATGCAGTGGCGGATTTGACCTTCTACTCCTTCTTCCCGGGGTCGCCATTTCCACATCATTTATCCAATTGACTCTGTTCAAAGGAAATTCTTCTCATTTTTCGTCCTCTTTCCGATGATATATACCACTTCATACTTTTGAGAAGTTAGCCGAGGCACCTTTTTCTTCACCATCAGCCTCCTCAAAGGGGGTATACCCTACCATTCTCATCCGTTTACTCATTTCGAGTAAACGTTCATCCATTTCACATATCCTTTTATCATTTTGAACTCTCGTTCTATCATTTCGCTCATCTGTTTACTCGTTCTGAGTAAACATTCATCCATTTAACATATCCTTTCATCATTCTGAACTCTCATTCTGTCATTTCAATCATTCGTTTACTCGTTCTGAGTAAACGTTAATCCATTTCTATCATCCATTTCTCCAATCAAATCATCGCTTTCCCCATCCAAATCCCCTGGACTTTGTCTTGCTATTGGCCCAAATTGACTGAAGTGTCTGATCTAATCATCATCATTAACATCCTCTTAGGGTTGTCATCCATCCTAAGTTAATCATCATCGTCAGCCCAATCAATCCATTTTCAATCTCAAAGTGGATTCGGTGCCCCAATCATGTCTTTGTCATTTAATCCGATCAATCAGTATCCTAAGCTCTAGGTAACTCTTCGGTCGAAGCGCCCATTTGGCCGACCTTATCAATCAATCATCAATCGACCTTATCCAATCCAATCCAATCACCTTCGACCCAATCAATCTACTTCCATCTCGAAGCAGATTCGGTGTCGTAATCATCCTTTGATCATCCAATCCAATTGTCAGAATCAATCCCATCCAATCATCCTAATCTGAGCTTTAATCCAATCCCAATCTGAGCTTGTCCTAAATCCCGATTTGGGCTTTTGTCCATTTCCATCCAAAATCTTTATCCATCATCTTTATCCTTTCATCATCATGAATCCTTATCCTCCATCAATAGTAGTCAAGGGAAACCCTAATTACGTCAACGACGATAATGAAAGTCTTGTTGATCAAGAGGTATACGACATAGATCCCCTTGACACTATCATTGCTAGTAAGCTTTCTCCACCCACATTCCAAAATCCAATCACCCCATTAAGTTATCCCATCATGTCTTCATCCATGCCTAATCACACTCCTTATGCTACCTTTGACAAGGGATGTTCACCATATCCATCATATCCTTCATCTACATCATCCCCTTATCCTAGTTTTCCATCACAATGCCCCTATCTTGATCCCCCATCCACATCCACCTATCTAAATCCTTCATCCGCATACACCCACTACCCTAATCTCCCATACCAATCCACTCAGCCTAATCCTACATTCACACATTCTTATCCTAGTCAAACACACCCATCAACTTACCCTAATCCAACACCTGCATCTCCCTATATTAATCCAACACCTCAATCTTCCCATCCTCATCCACCATCCCAATACCTTTATTACAACAAGCCACCCATATCTTCTACCAATGATCCACCGTCCATGTCATCCTATCCTAACTCCCCATGCCAATACCCCTATCTTAACCCTTCACCTAATCCCCCATCTATTCCCAGTCCTACATCCAATCCCATTCCCCTATCCAATCCTAGCCCACCAATCCCTAGTCCTAATCCCCCACTAATCCATAAACCTTCATCCACTCCCACCTCACCATCTCAGCCTAGCGTATTCAAGTTTCTTCAAGGACTTATAACAAAGGAAGCATCCCCCACTCCACACATTGTAGTCGTGGAACCATGCCATCCCAACCCATCATCCATGGTCATTAGTGACGAGACCCTTCTCCATCCAACACCTATCATTGATGATACCATCACATCCTCTGAATTCGTTGAACCCCCATCTCCTACCATCACATCCTCTGAATCCATTGAGTCCCCATCTCCTACCATCACATCCTCTAAATCCACTAAGTCCCCATCTCCTACCATCACATCCTCTGAATCCACTGAGTCCCCATCTCCTATCAAATCCATTGAACACCCACTCCCTACTCCGAGAGCCGTCGAACCTATCGACGACACCCACATCCAATCCACTTCTTCCACTCCTAGTATCCATTCCCAAGAATATTTTGAATCCTCCATTCTTCCATCTTCCCCACTTGAAGAGTCCCCCCATGACTCCATTATCATGCCTCCCGCACATGATGAGTCATGCCAAGAGCCTGACTCAAAGCATGCAAACATATCCCCTCCTCTAGATTAAGATCCTACCATCCCATCTAGTCTACTGCAAGATCACAGTCCCCCATCCATTTCATCCCGTGATCCTCTTGACATTCAAGATTCTACTGCTCCATCTCTGTCTCCATTGCATGAGCTTGCTACCACAAAATTAGATCCTATCATATCCCCTGATCCCTCCCCCAATAGCCCCCACCCAAAGGCTCCCATCATCTCCTTCTCAGGATCCCCCATCATCGCCTAAAAATGCTATCCCCACACCGCTTGCATATCCCCTTGGTACTCTCACATTCTTCCATGGTGGCCTCTTTGCAGAAGAAAAACACAAGCAGTATATACTCACCCATCATCCCCCACTGGAGCAATGGACTCGCATCATGTTTTCGACAATAAAAATCTTATCATAGATCGAATGCTCAAGAAAATGAACTATCAAGGAAAAGGTCTAGGCCTTCACGAGCAAGGTATTTTGGAGCCCATCCAAGTCAAAGAACAAATCTGCATGCAAGGTCTTGGATCTATTCCCCAAGACTCACAATCTAAACATGTTGGTACAACCTCTACACGTCCTCAACGAGCCTTTTCCAAAAGAAATGTCGGCTCTTCTCATCGCTCCACCAAATCATATGCTGCCATCCCTCCTCCTCTATCATATCACTTTTAAACAACCGTTCATATTCCTCCTTCATCTGCTCCATCCATTTTGGGTCCTTACATCCCTCCATCCACCATCTCTCGTCCTCCATCTACTCTATCCATCTTGGGTCCGTATATCCCAAGATCACCTCCTCCATCTCATCCTTTCACCCATCCAACACCTATACATGTCATCCATCATAAACATCCCTCTAGCATATCCCATAATCAGGATCAACAAAGGCACATACCTAAACATCCCCCATCTACACGTAATCCTCATAATCCTACCTCCATCACTCCACATCATCCATCTCCTCGCACCCATCCCATTGCTAGTACTAGCACTTTGGATGCCAAAGGAAAAATGCATCAATCTAAACACCCACATGAATCTAAAGCTTCATGTGTCCCCTCTAAAAGACATGGTAAAGAAAAGAGGAATCAAATCCACAATCCAAAGCAAACCCATCAGCCACAAAGGCCCACTAAAGCAAAAATCAAAACCATGTGGATCCCAAAGAAAAAAGATGCAATGCCATCCAGTGAAAAATCTGTAAGAACATCCAAAGTTGCTAATCCAAAAGTTAACCATACCCACCTTTCATCTCCTAAATCTGTTTTGGGTCCCTATGTCCCAAAATTTGCTATTCCATCTCCTCCATTATCCCCACATTCTCCATCCATTAGTCCTCTTATCTTTTCACATCCATCACCACATGTGCCAATGTTGGTCCTAAACTCATCTCCCCATCACATATCCACCCCATTATTCTATCCATACCATTTCCAACATCCCACCCATTATCCTCCGTATCTTCCCCATCAGATCCCTCTCATCCATCCTCTAGCATAATCCATTTATCCTAAGGTTGTACCAACATCCAATAGTTGGTTCGAACATGAGCTCTTAATACCTGATATAGAACTTGATACTTGAGTCCTTCATCCATATCCTTATCGCATGTCTTCTAAATCCACTTATTCGCCTCCCTATCCTTATCCATCTCCTTTCGCATGCTATCCAAAAAGTCAAAAAGTCAAAAAATCCAAAAAAATAAAAATAATAAAAATAAAAAATAAAAAATAAAATAGTAAAGAGAAATAACTCGGCCCAATGGTGAAACTTGGCAAACAAGCACCTTGATAGTACCATGATGAAAACCTGAAAATGCATCATATGAACAACTCTATCCGCACTTGGGGGAAATTTCCTAATTTGCATTCCCTCCATCCACTACGCTTCCTGCTACGCTTTCGGCTATGCACCCATCTTATTGCTATACATCATTTTCGTCCATCCCCTCCATCCTATCGAGCTTACACATCCTTCTTGGCATATCTCATTTATCCCAATCCTTCCATCCTCCTTGTGATTTTGATAACAATGGGGCAAACATATAAACATGCTTTGGACACCTCTTGACATACATTCCCCTCATCCGCAAACTATCCCAACTATCATTCGCCCTCCCTTATCCATGCATCCTATCTTCATCCATCTCACT
>VDFB02343778.1:0-23740 GCA_007258455.2 Sequoia sempervirens | reverse complement strand
CGAAAAACCATATTTTTGGGGTTTTGATTTTTACACCAAAACTTCCGGAGGCCATAACTTTTGACTCGGGTGTCCGTTTGAGCTGAAATTTGATGGGTGGTTGCGTTATGAGATAACAAGTGGATTTCCAACCTTGGAACTTGTTTTGGCACATTTTTGGGGCCTCAAACTTTCATCTTGACCCTCAAAATCCCAATTTAGTGTTTTTTTCCAGCATTTTGAAAAATTGTTTTCACTCATAACTCAAAATGCATATCCCGAATCTGGGATGTTATTTGGAAATTCATCCTATCTCACCAATGGGTATTTCTTGGAAAAAATTGGGACCCTTAAACATATGACCATGAAGTTTCCTAAAATGGCAAAATTTGACAATTTTTGAAAATTGCCAAATTTGGAAAAATCTGATTTTCAACACTTTATGCCCTTTCAACCTCGGCACTTGGTGTAGAATTCATCCCATCACATCCTCCAATCATTCTAGTCTTCAATCCAATCCTCATATGAGCTTTAATCTTATCCCAATCTGAGCTTAACCAAACCCCTAATCTGAGCTTTCGTCCCTCTGCAGTCAACATCTTTGGATATCGAACAAAGTCTTAAAATCCCTACCTCCATCTTCTTCAACTCTGTCCTATTCATCCATAAATCCATTCATCCATTTCATCTAACCATTCATCTATTTCGAACCTTCATCTATCATCTTAAAACTTCATCGAATCTCCTATCATCTCAAACATTCATCAAACCTCCTTCTATCATTTCAAACTCTCATTCCATAATCTTGATCAATTGTTTCCTCATTCTGAGTAATCTTCCACCCATTCCCACCCTCCACCTTCTAGAATCAGTCATCTATCCATCTGGTCACCTTTTCCTCATCCAAATCCTTATCCCTCTATCCAATCCACCCAAACAATCCCTTTCCTCCCCCCATCCTCTCCCCTCATCCCATCTCATAATCCCCCGCAACCCAATTCCATCTATCTCATCATCATCACTTCTGCTTCTTTTACGCATCTTTTCAATCTCCTATCCTATCTCATCATCCATCTATCCATCATATCGTCCTCCCAATTCATCTTTTGGTGATTTGGATAACTATCCCATCCCTGAGCTTCGTGATCACCATCATCCTCCACTCCAATCCAACAGGTCTATCTTGTCCCATCGTGTTGGTCCAATCATTTTATCCCCTTCACCAGGGTTATCCCATCATCTTTCATCCATCATTTATCTTTGGCCTTCTGTCGAACTACGTTGCCCCTGCGCTTTCACATAAGCAAGGTCGATCATTTGATCCGCCCCCGGGGTTCCATCCATCATCGATCTATATTGTCCACTTTTCTCCTATTCTCCATCCTATCTTGGTCATCCATCAAAATCTCCATCATGGTCTGTCGTCAACCTTTTGTCGAACTACGAGGGCTCTGCACTTCCACGTAGGCAAGGCTAATCTTTGATTGGCCCCCAAGCCCCTAGCTCTCTAGGATGTGTTAGTATCCTATCCTGTGTCATGTCTCTCGTGTCACGTCATCAAGCTATGCCCTTATCTAGCTAGATCTTAACAAATGAAATTCACTTGTATCATCAAATCCAATCAGTTCTGAATATCCTACGTCATATCAATCTTTTAATTTAGTATCCATCATCGGTCTCAACAGGATGCATCCTTCCTAATAGACCTCATCAATCCCATCCATCCCCTTGATTGATCCTATGGCAAAGGACATTTGAAATTAATTGTGATCTTTTGATGCTTTTGGCTTTTGTTTATCGTTTGAGCTCCCTACCATCACTTGTCATGGTCGCCTTGATCCATCATATCATGGTGTGCTTTGACTAGTCAACATAGGAGTGTATCTTGATCTTTTCTGTCTTCTCGGTTGTCCCACGTAGTACCCACCAAGATCCCTGAGGTCTTGTGTTACGCTGGGGCATCCTTCTGTGCTTGTGGTTATCCCAATACCTGGCCTGACCAAGGTCACCATGACTTTGGGGTGTTGGGATAGCCTTCTTGTTTGTTCTATTTGTTTTATGCATTAGACACTACTCTGCCTTGGTTCTTTATACCTTGGCATCTTGTGTCTTATGCTATAGTAAAAATCAGTGCTCTGACGATGGCAAATTGCATCTCATCTTTTCATTGCATTTGGATTTCATTTCCTCTTCATCCTCTCATCTATCAAAATCCCCCCATCCATTCATCTTACATCACACTCCCCTCCCAATCTTCCATCACATTGCATCATCTTCTTCAGCCCCCCTTGCATCATCTCATCCATTTCGAGAGCCCACCCGTGTTCTCTTGAACCCGCATGTCCTCTCGAGGGGGCATCCTTCATCCCTAATTTTCATCATCTTTTTCCCTTCTTAATCATTCAAAGGAATGACTAGGGCATCTTTCCCAATCTAACCATCTTCTTCTAGGCTCTATATTTTAATAATCTTTGAAATGATGCTACTTCGTAACACCATCTCAAAGAGGGGCAAAATGTGGACATCTAAATTTGGATACTCAATTTATCCAAGTTCATCCTCTTTCATCTTATTTTCGTTAATTAAGTAATACTGCTATTATTTAATTAATATCTTTAATTCTGCCAAATCCCTAAGGTATTTAATCAATAATACCTTATATCTTTAATCCTCCTTCCATCAATTGAATTAAATAAATATGTCATTTATTTAATTCCTCCTCATGTCCACTTCACCTTTTAGGGCTAAATCACATGCCACATGTCAAGATGTAAGGGCTTGTGAGTTCTCAACTCACCTTAGCCCTACATCTTGATATTTGGTGGATCAATCTCAACCGTCCATTTCCCCTAGGAATTCTCAAAAATCCTATAAATCCCCCCTCTTTTCTCTCATTTTGGGGAGATCATTTGTGCTAGCCAAACTCTTGCAGTTTTGTTTCTCAACCAACACTTAGCTATTTTCATGTTTCCAAGCATCATTTGCATCTCACATCTCACATCTTGTGCCATCCAAGGAGCATACACATCAAAGATCGAAGGGCCAACCAAAGGATCGACTCAACGCAAGGTATAAAGTTCCATTTTGTTGCTTTGTCTTGCATTGTTTCCAAATTAGGCTAATCTTGAGGTGTAGGTTGTTTTAAGTTGTTTATTTGCACTCTTTTAACTTGTTGCTTGATTTCTAACACTCTATTTCGACCTATCACACTTATCTTCAATTTCTTCATCTCTCTTTTGGATTTCTTTCTTCATCCTACATTTCTCCTCTTTCCATTCTTCTTCCCTCCTTTATATCTCTTTCCATAAATTCATAGCTACCATGTGCATTGAAAAATCAGAGGGCCTATGTATTCCTACTAGAATTTTTCCTGGCACTGTTGCTTGCTCTTCATGTGGCTCCTACTGCAGGGATCTTGTTTGTTCAGCCAATTCCTTCTACAAGGGTACTAACTGTTCTCCAAGTTCTACTTACAAGACCTCTTATTCTTGGTCTTGTTTTTGTTGCAGGAACTCTTTCTTTTGCTCTTGCTATAGGAGTTCCTGATTTTCCTCAAACTCTTGAATTTCAACTTGTTTAGCACTGGAAGCAAGGTCTACCAATGTTACATTTGTTGCTTCCTCAAATATATCTCTTTCCTCAACATTCACCTACCCCATTGGGGCCTTTGTGTCCTCTTGTGATGTTTCTCTAGTTATAGGGCTTTCTTGCGGAGACACACCAAAGGCTAGACTAGCTGGTCTTGATTTTCTAGGAGGGCTCTCAAGTTCTTCATCGGTTGCAGGAATAATAGTGTTAGCCTTCCATGTTTTAGATTTTGGCACTTTCTTATTGTAGTTCACTTTTTAGCTTTACCCTTCCTTATTTATGCCTCGTTCTTCTATTCCCTAGTTCGAATCGGTATTCCAAGAGGAACATCAGCATTAGAATATGAAGAGGAACTTTCTTTGTTTGAATGCTTTGCCTCAAAAGAGCTAATTCTATGGTTTGTTTAGTTGTAGGAGGGTTTTCACTAGGGCTTGTGCCAGAAGTTGATGCACCAGGAGTAGCTTTAGTCATGCTCAATATTTTTCTAGCCTTATGAGGTTGAGGCAAAACCCTAGGGCACAAATGCTCAGATCTAATTTGATCAATATTTAAGAATTCTTTCCATGTCATGCTAGACACATCATGTAGAGAATTTGTAACTAACAATTTGATCAGACAATGGTGGGAAATGGAACTATCCCTACCTTTTTGGGTCTCAACCGCCATGATTAAGAGAAGGTGGTATAGCATGTTTGGCACATTCATTCTTCTCACACGCCTCATATGATTCAGTAGTTTGAAGTGCACAAAATGTAGGTTCAATTGATAACCTTCATAGGTAATGTACCTCACAACATGAAAAACTACTTGCTTCCACGAAATAGGCAAAGAAATTCTTTTTGCACCTTGTTTGTCCACACTCAATGGATGGTCACCAGGTTCTGTAAATTCAGCCCTAGCTGACTTGGTGTCTCTGGAAGTAGGGTAATTTTCCCCATCGGCAGGAAACCCTGTAACTTATGTGATTCTTTCTTCACTAGCCATTACTTCTAACCCTTTTACCATGGCCTTTCCTTTAGATAGTGTTTGGGAAAATTCCAACGTAACATCTTCATTAAAACCATTCAGCTTTAGGAGATAATCTAACCGCCCACAATTTCTGAGCTCAGCTAGGCTAGGTGCATCCTGCAGTAATGCATCATGAACCATGGGTTCATTTTGAATTAACCCACCTCTCATTGTTCAGCTAGCTACAAATAAACAATCACTTTGCAAGGTTTTTCTTCCTGCAATCTTCGTCTGATAGCTAAACTTCTCCTTCTTGCTATGCTGCTAAATTTCCAATGCCAATATCGTTTGAATTTTCCTTTTTGGCAACTCAGGATTATGAAAAGAACAATAAATTCAATAAAGGAGTAATAAATGAAGACTATGATTGAGAAAAATGGCGGTGGTTGATATCACTTCACACATGTGATCCATCATCTAGTCACTCAGAATTCAAATTGACTCAATTTAAACTTTGCTAATGTGAACCAATATGGATAGACATGTGGACATAATATTCACACTTCCCCCCCAACCTAAATTTGAGCATGTGTCCTCACATGCATGATATTTATGACAATTGACAGGTTAGGTAATAATGACATGCTATGGAGAATGTCTATATTAATTCACAAGAATTAAATGAATGTACTAAAATAAAATTAAGAGATAACAATTTGATGTGCATGTACTTGGATTCTTGGAAGATCTATTACAAAGATTATGGAAAAAGTACCGGTCACCTTTTAAGAGGTCAGTTGAGCAATTGAAGAAAGTGAAGTGGAATGGAGCAAAGTGATGATGGAATGAAGTGAAAGGATGGTGTAATGGAAGAGAGACAAAGGTGGAAATGGATGGGCGAATGGGTGGAGAAGTGGACCCCTACAAAAGTGGAATTCTTTATTATGACAAGTTACATACCTTAGTTAGCCAGAAGGAGGGACACTAGGTCCACTTCGTTCGACTGCAGGAAGTTTGGGTGTTGCATGCTGAGTGAATTGTTGCAGGAATTCCTCCTTGGAAGTTGGCTTGTAATACAACTTGAGGCGATGAGCATTGAAAAGTACCTTAAATCTAACAAGGTCTATGGTGGTGAGATGAACAACACCATTAGGGAATACTTTAGTAACCTCATATGGTCTTAGCCACCTTTTCTACAATTTTCCTACATTATCTTGATACCTTGAGTTAGTCATAGAGTAGGGCCCAATCTCTTGGCTGGAATTTCTTGTCCTTGATGAACTTATCATGCCACTTTATTCTTTGATTCTGCACTACCTCTGTATGATGCAAGGTTTCCTTGCTCATTTCATCCAATGCATTGAGCTAAATGATTATGTCACTTTGTGCTTCAGAGATATCCATCCCCAAGTCTATTGTAGTTCTAAGAGTCTTATGCTCAAATTCAATGGGCATCATAGTTTTCTTTCCATACAACTCAAAAGGAGTGAAGCCTGTTGTTGTTTTCCAAGTTGTCCTATAGGCCTAGACAGCTTCTGGCAACCTATTTTTCAAATCCTTCTTATGAATAACCACTATTTTGGTCAAAATTGCTTCAATTTCTTTGTTGGTCACCTCATCTTGGCCATTGGCCCGTGGGTGATAAGAAGTAGACTTCCTGTGTCTTATGTTGTACTCATTGACCAGTGCTGCAACAAGGGTTGAAGTGAATTGAGCCCCTTGATCAGTCACTATCTCTCTTGGAACCCCATATCATGTGAAAATATCCTCATAAATAAATTCAACAACCTTATTATCTCTTGCATGCTTTGTGGCCTTAGCTTCTACCCATTTAGTTACATAATTAGTGCATACTAGGATATAGGACTTACCATTGGATGGAGGATCAATGGGTCCTACAAAGTCTAATCCCCACTTATCAAATGGAGTGATTACTACTTGGGGGTAAAGTGGCATCTTGTCAGATTTGGTTGGCCTGCCCATCCTCTAACATCTATCACACTTTCTTGTATATCTCCTTGCATCCTTGTGGAGTGTTGGCTAGTAATATCTTGTATTCAGAACCTTCATCGTTGTCCTCTTGGCTGCAAAATTTCCTCCACATGGTTCATTGTGGCATGCATGAAAAATATCATATGTCTCATCTTCCCTCACACATCTCCTCATTACATGGTCTGGCCAATGTAAAACAAAGATCCTACAATCCATGAAAAAGGGAATGATTTTTCAATGAGCACCCTTCTCTCTTTTGGAGAGAAGTGGGGAGGAACTCTCCTTGTGACCAGATAGTTAGCTATGTCAGCATACCAATGTGTTTGTACAGTAATGGAAAATAAGTGCTCATCAGGGAAAGAGTCATCTATGACCCAATTATCTTCTAATATAGTCAGCCTTGAAAGAAATTTTGCAACAACATTGGCCTTCCTTGGTCTATCTACAATGGTTATGCCAAACTCCTACATTAGTAATAGCCATCTTGTTAACCTACCTAATATGAGAGGTTTATTCATGAGATACTTAATGGATGCATGATCTGTGTGCATAAATATTTCATAGCTTATTATGTAGTGCTTGAATTTGTTGAGGGCATAGATCACTACCAGCATTTCCTTTTTTGTCACTGTATAGTTGAATTTAGCTCCTTGCAAGTTTTTGTTGACAAATTAAATAGCATTTTCAACAGCTCCTTCTTTCTGCTCCAAGACTACTCCTATGGCATAGTCTGATGCATCTGTGGAAAGGAGGTTCCCAATTAGGACCTTTGAGTACATGAGCATGAGTCAAAGCTACCTTCAAATTAGAAAATTCCTCAACACAGTCTTTTGTCCACTAAAATTCAGCATCCTTAGTGAGAAGAGCATAGAATGGAGTTGCTATTTTGTTGAAATCCTTGATGAAATTCCTGTAGTAGCCTGCATGGACCAAGAAACTCCTAACATCTTTTTGTTTTGCAAGTATAGGTTGATTAGTGATCACCTCAATCTTTGTAGGATCTACTTGAATTCCTTTGTGAGAGATGTAGTGGCCTAGGACTACACCTTCTTGCATCATCATGAAGCACTTTTCACTGTTGAGAGATAGGTTATGTTCTTCACATCTCTTTAAGACTCTCCTAAGATTCTCTAATGCTTCATTGAAATCAGCACCATAGGTGGTAAAGTCATCCATATAAATTTTCATGCAATCATGAGAGATGTCTGAAAATATGCTAATTACTTCCCTCTAAAAAGTTGTAGGTGCACTACATAATCCAAATGGAAGCATTGAATAAGCATAGGTCCCCCATGGACAAGTAAAGGTGGTCTTCTCCTAGTCCTTAGGTGCAATTTGGATCTAGTTATACCCATTGAATCCATCTAGAAAAGAAAAGTATTGTTTTCCTACAAGTGAGTCCAAAACTTGATCTATGAAAGGTAAGGGAAAATGGTCTTTTTTGGTGGCAACATTGAGTTCCCTGTAATCAACACAAACTTGCCACTTCAATCCCTTTTTGGGTACAATCACCAATGGAGACACCCATTGGCTATCTAAAATGGAGTAGATAAATCCTGCATCTAACAATTTTTGTAGTTCCCATTTTACAATTTCTCTTAGTGCAGGGTTAATTCTTCTTTGTGGCTGTCTCATTGGGGTACAATCATTTCTGATGTAAATTCTATGAGTGCAAAGCTAAGGTTCCAAGCCCTTCATATCATGATAGTCCCATGCAAATGCATGTTGGTGGGTTTTCATTAAGTTTGTTAATGACAACTATTGTTCTTCACTCAATTTGATATTAATATTTGGATATTTTCCTTCTGACACTTGCACTTGTGTACTTATCTCTACCATAGTTGCTTCACTAATACTTGGTACTTTGAGTTCATTTGGCAGCAATGTATGAGACATACCTGTTGTTGTAGGAAGTTTTGTTGCAGGAAGAGTGGGCAGAACTATCTTTATTGGATCAACAGAATGAGAGGATGATTCTTCCTCTACTTCACAATGGTTCTAGATTATGTTATACAATACTTCATCTTCCTCTTGAAGCTGCATGAAAGAGCTTCTTCCTAACATCATCAACTGTGCCACAAATTAACTTCCTCGACCTCTTCACCAACATGTGGCCATATGGGGTTATTCATGTCATGGGATGGCTAAGTTGGAGGGTAAAGGACAAAATTTTTGGTGCTCTTTCCATCAAAAATGGTCACGTCTCCTAACCTACATCCAATATAGGCATTTTTTGTTGCTAACCATAGCCTTCCAAGAATAATAAGATACCTGCCTAGTGTAGCTTTGGGAGAAAAAATCATGAAATCTGTTGGGTATTCCATGAGTCTAGAGTTACCACAAGATCCTCTACTATACCATCAGGCTTAATAGTAGAACTATAAGCAAGCTATAGGACAATAGGAGTAGATCTCATGCTTGCAATGTTTACTTGTTGCAGGATGTCCTTTGTCATTACATTTATTGTTGCTCCCAAATCAATCAAAGCATTTCTTATTTGGGTCCCATTTATAGCAACTTCCACCACAGGACTTCCTGGGTCATTGAACTTGGGGACAATCACTTTACCAAGCATGATGTTAGCTAGTTGTCCCACCACATGAACCGTAGTGGGGTCTTTCTTTTTCCTACCTGATTTCTTAAGGCATGCTTCCTTGATTGCCTTTCCATAGATTGGAACATCTTTTATGGCCTAAAATAGAGGTATCTAGACACATATGTTCTTCAACTAATCTAGAATGTCAAATTTGGTTTCCTCTTTCTCTTCTTTTTGCTTAGCAACTTCCAATCTCTTAGGAAATAATGGTTCTTGTTCAGTCTGTTGGACTAGGACTGGTTTAGGATTTTTAGGTGCACTAGGATAAATGGTGACATTCAGATGCTCCTCCTCCTCTTCTATAGGAAGTTCAGTAATAATGGTTGTGGAAGGAGCTGGAAAAGTAGTTCTTGAATGCAAGTGGATGTCACTTACACTCACAACATATGCAAGGAATTGGTTTGGATTAACATAATATACTGGTTGTTGCCACTATGGTTTGTTATTTGGATTAGGTGTGGGTTGAGCTAGTAGCTGATTAGGTCTAGGTGTATTTGAACTTTCATTAATAGGAGGAGGACTTATAGCAAGTTCTTGGGGCTGAGAAGATGGTTGCATGTAATTAGTGGTCTAGTTTTGCCATTGTTGTCCTCCCCTCCATTGATTTGTTTGTTGCCAATTTCCCGGAGGTGGCTGCCGATTCCCATGAAACTACTACCAATTCCCATGAGGTTGTTGCCACTAGGATGGAGATTTTTGGTGGTTAGGCCAGTAATTTGGAAGGTTACTCCAAGGCTATGGTGGATATCCTCCATAATTGGATGGATATGGGGGTCGTCATTGGTTACCATATGAATAAGAATTAAATTATGGCCCAACAAAAGAGAGTGGATCTGGTGGCATACATTTTCTTGGATCCCATGGCCTCCTTTGTGCAACATAGTAGACTTGATCTTCTTTAGCTTGGATTGGCTTGAACTTAGGTGGAATTTTCTTACTTTCAATATTCGCTACCATCTTGCATATGCAGTCCTTCTTTTTTCTACAATGAGGGCAATATTCTACCAACATTGCCTCTACCTCCTCTTGTTTCTTTTTGGCCTGAAGTGCATCCTGATGAGTAGCCAAATTGTTTATAATGTCTTGGTTGAAGCCTGAAAACAAGTGAATAATATCCATTCTTGAAACTCCACTAGTAGATGACTTACCCATAGAAGATTGGTAAGCTCTCCCTTTCATTGAAGCTACCCTAGAATAGTTCTGGCATATCTTCTTAATATCCTTCCAAGGAACTTGGGTGATATCTCCTCCTTCCATAAGGTCCAAGGCATCAGTGCAACTCTCATTAATTCCTCTAAGAAAAATTAGCTTTTGTGAGTCTTCATTAAGTGTATGGTGTGGAGATTTATGTAGGTAGAACAAAAACCTTGAAATATAATCCTCCAAGATCTTATCTTCGTTTTGTTGCATCCTAAAAATGTCATCTCTTCTGATGTCACTACCCCTATAGTATTCCTTTTACTTTTCAAGGAACTTTGTCTTCATGTCCTCCCAAGTCTCCATAGTATTTATGCCTAGGCTCATGAACCATCTTAATGCCGCTTCTTTCAGGGTGGTAGGAAATAGCTTGAGCCTATAGGAATCAGTGGTATAGTCATAACTCCTGCAGAGTATGTCAAACTCGAACAAGAAAGTATTAGGATCTTCTGTGACAAGTCCATAGAACTTAGGAAGGACTGAAAAAGGGAAATTTTTGAGGTTATCAAATTCATTCTGATGAGCAATGGGGAAAGGAAAAGTTGGTTGGTTAGGTATGTTTCTATTTGCATCACCCATGCCTGCCTGATGTAGCTCCAAAGAAAAGGGATTTTCAAGTTGATTTTGGACTTTAGAGGAAATTTTAGAACTGGTCAGATCAGGAAATGCATCAACAAAGGGGTGTGGATCTTCTTCTTCTTCGTCTCTTGAAAGGTTTTGATACTCAACTAGATGGAATGATTTATGATTATTAGGAAGGAATCTCCCATGAGTGTCTCTCTTCCCTCCTCTATGCATACAATATCAACTCACTATTAGCCAACTCACATAAAGAATTGGAAAAATAATGGTGGATCATTACTCTCCTAAATGAGGGGTTTACTAAGAAAAAACTTTCAGAAATATTACAACAGGAAAACTATCAATGACTCCAAAGGGCTCCCTAGTTTGACACCATCCTTAGAAACGATGCCAAAAATGTCAGCTTCCTACAATGATTCAAAAACTAAGCCCATAAAGCTATGATTTAGAGATTGGACATCTAGCCTAAATAGCTTTCTTAATCACCATGAAGGTGCATTTAACTTGTCAACCTAGGGACATGAACTTGAAATGGGTCAACACAGTATGTGCACTAAGGATCCAAAGTAGCCATATTTGTCCTATAGCTAAGAAAGATACAATATTGGAAGTAAATTATTGGAAAGAAATAACATAAGCATTGAGCATCAACCAACAACTATACTAAGCTGAAATGCATGACATAAATGCAAATCTAAGAAAACAAACATGAAAATACTATGTCTGCTTTGGCTACAGGAATAGTCACAAAATAGAAAATTTCTAGTGGTTGCAAGAATAGTCAGTGCCAAATTCTTAACTAATTGTTGAACATAAACTATTAACTAAACTAAAGGGTGGAATGCTCACCAAGTGGGCTGCCTTGGATGAGTATCCCTTAAAACTAATGTAAACTTAGATGCATGAACTTATAACTTCATTTTATTCATTGGAAAACATGAGTACAATCGAGCAGCATAATTGTATTACTAAGAAACTAGGAATGTGAATACAATCATCAGATTAAGCAACCCCCATAAAAGGAGCATTTGAGTCTTATTTATAGGAAGAAAATGTTGGAAATATATGCCTCAATCTCACAGGTTGAAACCTCTAAGAGAGCCAAGCCAATGTGACATATTTTTTGTTTGGCCGACTAGCAGCTTTGGAACCTTATGGTTTGTATAGGTCATTGTGACCTTGCTTCAATCTTGCCAAAGGAGCCTATCGTTGTGACATTTTGTTTGTTGTGACAATTTATATCTCTCACCCCCCATGGAGATCTCTTACTGACTGTTGGTGTTTATCGGATATCGGGGAGACTTGGTCGAAAGGTTTATGTTTCGATATGAAGTCTTACCAATATGAATGTCTCATTGATAGTTATCTTTTGGAGTCATCGGGGTAACGAAAGTGGTCGCTATGAAGTCTTAGCGACGAACGATGTCTCGCCAACAACTTTATCTTGTAGGCATCAGGGTAACACTAAGGGTTCGCTAAGAACTCTTAGTGATGGAGAGAAGTCTTGCCGACTGTTGTTTGGTGCTCGGTGTGATGTCTTGGCGAAAGATGATAGTCTCACCAATGGAAATTCTATTGTCTATGTGCCTTTGGAGCTTTGGTATGATGTCTCACCGAAAGCGATAAGTCTTTCTAACTATTAAACATTTCAGTATAACATAAAGGCTTGGTATGAGGTCTTGGTGACATGGATAAGTCTTAGCGATAGCTCTCTAGACTCGGTGTAACATCTTTCTAATAGTATGAACTCTTAGCGATATCAAATGTTGAGTTTGTGGCATCGGGGAGACATGGTTAGTGTCTCACTGACATGCCATCAAAGGGTGAACACCTTTGACCGAGTGAAAACTATCCTACATGGCTTTTATTCGACCAATCAGAGAAGCTGAATGGGAACCACTAGCAGTTGGATTGTTCCAACCGTTAGTGAGAGGAAGTTTGATAGACAGGGGCATCATGGATATACTCAGAGTTTGCAGATGTTGTTCGGTTTGAAGGTTGGATGATTTGTTCGATGTGTATCGGTGTGAGTTGCATTCTAAGTGGATTGTAACTTGAGTGTTCTGTAGCAAGGTTGATCATTGTGAATGTTGTTGTAAACTAACATCAGAAAGATAAGTCTGATATTTGTATGTAATCTCTATTACTGTAATACAAAGTGACTTCTCTTGGTGTGGTGGGTTTTTCTCCTATAATAGTTTTTCCACGTATATCTGGTGTTCATATGTGTATGTTTAATTCTTAGTTTCTATTATCTCTTTCATGTGCATCTTAATTGGACTGTAATTGTAAAATTTAAAAGTGTCTCTACATTCTTCCCTGAGGTTTTGACATTAGGAGAGTTGTTTCCGCACTTAGCTTTCCTTACAAGTGGTATCAGAGCCTGGCTAGTTGTGTTATCCTTGTGGGTACGTTGGGTTTTTTGTGTCAATTTTGTTTAGTGGGAGTCGTGTAGAAGTTTGTCAAATTTGAATTACAGATTGAGATGGCAAGCACATCAAGAAAGATTGAGATAGAAAAATTCAATGGCAGCAATTTTGAATTGTGAAAACTTAAAATGGAAGATCTGTTGGTTGATCGTGACCTTTGGATTGTTGTGTCTGGAATGAAGCCTACATGCATGAAGCAAGAAGATTGGGACCTTGCAGATAGAAAGTCTAAGGGGCTGATAAGGCTCTGTTTGGTAGACTCCATTCTTCTCAATGTGCATGAAGAGAAGACTACATCTTCCTTGTGGAAGAGACTGGCATCTATTTATTAGGGGAAGTCCTTGTTGAATAAATTATTCCTGAGGAAGAAGCTGTACACTTTGAGAATGCAAGAAGGAGGGTCTGTAGCTGATCATTTGAACACATTCAACATGTTGATTGCATAGTTAACATCTGCTGGTGTGAAGATTGATGAAGATGATCGTTGTATGCTGATATTGTGTTCTTTGCCAGATTCATGGGATCACTTGGTGATGGCTATTGGGAGTAAAACATCAAGTTTAAAGATGGAAGATGTTGTTGCTTCTTTGTTATCAGAAGAGATGAGAAGGAAATCTTCTGAGATGGCGAATGAGGACCTTGCTATTAGAGGAAGGTCGAAACAGAAAGGCAAGAAGAACGACAAGAAGTCCAAATCGAGATCAGAGGGGAGATCAAAGCCTCCTGGCAAGAAGTCCAAGGTGAAGTGTTGGAACTGTGGGCAACCTGGTCATGTCTGAATGGATTGTAAAGAGGAGAAGAAGAAGAAGAAGTATTCTTCCGACAATGATTCTTCTCAAAGTGATGCAGATGCCTTCATTGCAGTCTTGGCTACACAGGCATCAGATGATGTCTGGCTGATTGATTCTAGAGCATCTTTCCACATGACATCTCATAGAGACTAGTTCACGAAGTATGAAGAATACGATGGTGGAAAGGTGTACTTGGCAAGTGATTCAACTTTGGAAATTGTTGGCCATATTAGAGTCAGAATTCAATTCCCTGATAGAAGAGTGAAGGGAATTAATGATGTAATGCATATACCAGGTCTGGCTCAAAACTTACTTTCTGTTAGTAAGTTGAATGATATTGGAGTGCAAGTCACATTCTCTGGAAATGGTTGCAAGATGACTAGAGGCTCAATGGTGCTAGCAAGGGGTGCTCATATTGGTACCTTGTACAAGTTGGATGCACATGTTGTTCAATGCAACAATGTCTCTGTAAAGTCACAAAAAGCTACTCATGGAGGAAAAGAGGAAATGTTCCTAATTGTGTAAACTCCATGGAAGTTAAACTTCTAGTAGAAAAGACTATGCTTTGGCATCATAGGCTAGGCCACATTGGAGAGAAAGGTTTAAAAACCTTGAAGAATAAAAACCTGGTTGAGGGGCTTGAAGATTGTAACCTCGAATTTGAATTATGTGAACATTGTATATATGGAAAACAACACCGTGTTTCTTTTTATTCTAGTCCTCATAAATCTTCTGTTTTGCTAGATTATATTCATTCTGATGTATTTGGTCTAGTGAATGTTCCTTCCTTGTCTAAGTCAAGGTACTATGTATCTTTTATTGATGATTATTGAAGAAGAGAATTTGTCTATTTTTTGAAAAGTAAATTAGAAGTATTCATTTAGTTTAAGGAATTTAAGAACCTTGTAGAAAATTAGACTGGAAGAAAAATAAAATGTTTAAGGAATGATAATGGTAGTGAATTTTGTTCTGATGATTTCAAAAGGTATTGTAAAGACCATGGGATTAAAAGACATAAGACTACACCTTATACTCCATAGCAAAATGGAGTTGTAGAAAGTTTCAATAGGACAGTGATAGAGAGAGCACAAACTATGCTGAGTAGTGTTGGCTTGGAGGATAAGTTATGTTTTGAGGCAGTTGCTACAACATGTACTTGATAAATCGTTCTCCAAATTTTTCTCTTGTTGAGAAAACACCTTTGGAAGTGTGGTCTGGTAACAAGCCCTCTTTAAGACATATTCGTGTTTTTGGCTGTGAGGCATATGCTCATGTTCCATATGAGAAAAGATCTAAGTTGGAGAATAAGGCTATTAAATGTATTTTTATTGGCTATAGTGTTGGCATAAGAGGATACAAGCTTTGGAATCCTAATACAGAGAAGGTTATATACAATAGAAGTGTAATCTTTCATGAGCTGAAGCCTTCTACCTTGGATCTGCAGTCAGAGACAAAGTTAGAAAAAAATAAGGATGTTAAAATTCCTCCTACACCAAAGAAAGAGGAATTGAAAATTCAAAATGTACCTAAAATTTAGGAGAGCTCAAGCAGTTCTGAAAGTTCTGAAGAAGAAGAAGAACCTCAGCCTCAACAAATGAGGAGGTCAACTCATGAAAGAAAGCAACATGATAGGTATGGGTTTTCTTTGATAGATTCTACTTGTGCCTATGCTTTGATTTCTAGTACTAATGAGCCTAGGACTATGAAAGAGGCATTTAGAATGTCTGATTTAGACTCTTGGTTGGAAGCCATGAATGAAGAAATGGCATCATTAGAAAAGAATGATACCTAGAGTTTAGTGCCATTTCCTAAAGGCAGAAAAGCTATGGGCTGCAAATGGGTATTTAAAAAGAAAATAGGTCTAGATGGCAGTGTGGAAAAGTACAAGGCGAGGTTGGTTGTGAAGGTTTATTCTCATGTAGAGGGAATTGATTATGGGGAAATTTTTCTCCTATAGCTAAGTTGACGTCCATTAGATTTCTTTTGTCACTTGCAACAGTGTATGACTTAGAGGTTGAACAGATGGATGTGAAGGCAACATTTCTTCATGGTGATCTTGAAGAAGAGATTTATATGTCCCAGTCTAAGCACTTTATGGAGAAAGGTAAAGAGAAACTGGTTTGCAAGTTAAAAAAGTCTTTGTATGGGTTAAAGCAGTCACCTAGAATGTGGTACCAAAAGTTTGATACTTTTGTATTGTCTTTGAGATTTGTAAGATCAAAATCTGATCATTGTGTCTATTACAAAGCTGAAAGTGATCAAGTTCTTATTATTGCTCTTTATGTTGATGATATGTTGTTCATAGGCAATAGTAAGTTGATGATTTTTGATCTTAAGTCTTAGTTGTCTGCTAAGTTTGAAATGAAAGATCTTGGTGCAGCAAGGTATATTCTAGGGATGGAGATAACTAGGGATAGGAATAGTAGAAAACTTTGGCTTAGTCAGAGTAAGTATATCAAGACTGTTCTAGAGAGATTTTGATTGAATGATTGCAAGTAGCTAGTTGTTCCAGTTTTGCATGGAACAAAGCTATCTATTGAAGAGTGTCCAAAATCTCCTACTGAGATGGAGGACATAACTATTGTACCCTATGTTAGTGCAGTTGGCAGTCTTATGTATGCAATGGTCTGTACAAGTCCAAACATTGCACAAGCAGTGGGAGTCCTTAGTCAATTTATGGCTAATCCTGGAAAGACACATTGGGATGCAATGAAGAGAGTATTCAGATATTTGAAGGGCGTTTCAGAATATTCTTTTTGTTACCGTGGGAACTTGGTGTAATCATAGAGGACTCTCAATATTCGAGACTATGTGGATTCTGATTGGGCAGGGGACATTGACAGCAGAATATCCACCAGTGGATATAATTTCATGTTGAATGGTGGTACAGTGAGTTGGATGAGTAAGCGGCAAGCTATAGTCGCTTTGTCCACTACAGAGGTAGAATACATGGCAGCAACACACACCTATAAAGAAGAAATTTGATTAAATTTTTTGTGTTCTAACATTGGTTTTGATGTAGGGAAAATAACTATTTTCTATGACAATCAGAGTGCAATTTTTTTGGCAAAGAATCCTACTTTCCATGCCAGGATGAAACATATAGATGTACAGTACCATTTTGTACGAGATATGGTGAAGGATGGAAAGGTCATTTTGGAAAAAAATGATACTCTAGAGAATGTTGCAGATGCATTGACAAAGCCAGTGAGCACAAAAAAATTTAGGTGGTGTGCCAGTTTGATGGGCCTTAGTGTCCATGATTTTTAGTAGTTTTGTTGTGCTCTAGAGGTGCCTGTGTGATCTTCATCAAGTGGGAGATTGTTGGAAATATATGCCTCAATCCCTCAAGCTGAAACCTCTAAGAGAGCCAAGTCAGTGTGACATCTTTTGTGTCTGGCCAACTAGCAACTTTGGAACCTTATGGTTTGTATAGGTCACTGTGACCTTGCTTTAGTCTTGCCGAAGGAGCCTATTGCTATGACATTTCATTTGTTGTGACAATTTATATCTCTCACCACCCATGGAGATCTCTTATAGACTATTGGTGTTTATCGGATATCAGGGAGACTTGGCCGAAAGGTTTATGTTTTTGTATGAAGTCTTACCGATATGAATGTCTCACCAATAGTAATCTTTTGGAGTCATCGGGGTAACGAAAGGGGTCGCTATGAAGTCTTAGTGACAAATGATGTCTCGCTGATAGCTTTATCTTGGAGGCATCGAGGTAACACTAAGGGTTCACTAAGAACTCTTAGCAATGGAGAGAAGTCTTACTGACTATTTTTTGGTGCTTGGTATGACTTAAGACTTTGAAATAACATAAAGAGCTCAGTGTGATGTCTTGGAAAAAGATGATAGTCTCGCCAATGGAAATTCTATTGTCTATGTGACTTTGGAGCTTCGGTATGATGTCTCACCGAAAGTGATAAGTCTTGCTGATTGTTGAATGTTTTGGTATAACATAAAGGCTCGGTATGAGGTCTTGGCGACATGGCGAAGTCTTAGCGATAGCTCTCTAGACTCGGTGTAACATCTTGCCGATAGTATGTACTCTTGGTGATATTGAATGTTGACTTCATGGCATTGGGGAGACATAGTTAGTGTCTCACTGACATTCCAATACAGGGTGAACACCTTTGACTGAGTGAAGACTATCCTATGTGGCTTGTATTCGACCAATCAGATAAGCTGAATGGGAACCGCTAGCAGTTGGATTGTTGTGGCCGTTACTGAGAGGAAGTTCGACAGACAAGGGCATCATGGATATACTCATAGTTTGCAGATGTTGTTCGGTTCGAAGGTTGGATGATTTGTTCGATGTGTATCAGTGTGAGTTAGATTATAAGTGGATTGTAACTTGAGTGTTCTATAGCAAGGTTGATCATTGTGAATGCTGCTGTAAACTGACATTAGAAAGATAAGTCTGATCTCTATATGTAATCTCCATTATTGTAATACAAAGTGACTTCTCTTGGTGTGGTGGGTTTTTCTCCTGTAAGGGTTTTCCCACATATATCTGGTGTTCGTATGTGTATGTTTAATTCTCTGTTTCGATTATCTCTTTCATCTGCATCTTAATTGGACTGTAATTGTAAAATTTAAAAGTGTCTCTACATTCTTCCCTGAGGTTTTGATGTTAGGAGAGTTGTTTCCACACTTATCTTTCCTTACAAAAAAGCTACTAACTAATCACCTAGCAAGGCAGTCAACTCCAACAAATTAGGATGATGCCACTTTAGGGAAAGCATGAAACATGGAGAGGTGGTTATGCATGCACAAAATTTGGTCAAGCATGTTTGCTCTTAACACAGATTTAGCACAACAGTAACACCTATATTCTCTCAATAGACAATTAAGAGCATTTACAAGGTGGTTACAATTTGATTTGAATGAGGTATATCCCACCGTCAAGATTCTTCCCTCCATTGACCTTCAAATGATCACCTTGTTGACTATTATGGCGCACAACCAGTTGGTAGAATCTTCTTCAATTTTGTAGGCCGCTAATTATATTTGCATGACAATATTAGTACACACAACAATTGCATATCTGTAACTATCTTAAAGTAGCATTCATTAATCCACTTGTAAAATCAACACAAATAGTTCATATAGCATGTAAATGTCATTAAAGATCACAAAAATAAGCTTATGCCCAATGTCTATGGTTTTGAGGAAATATTATAAAAAGGTCAGCATCCAAGTATCAAATTCTATGACAACAATAGAAAATAGACAATAAACTTCTGTCAAAACTGATTCATAAACTGGACTCATTAGGTACCTCATCAACTACTAGGGCGGGACCCATTCATGCATCCATTCAAGTATTTATTTATATCATAGTTTAGTTTCTCCCTAGTTCATCTTAAGGGGGGATGTTGGAGTAATAAAGTCATCACCTAATTAATTAATCAATTAATTGGGTCACTTTATATGCTTTATTACACTTATGCTAAACTTAGGAGTGCTTTTATTTCATTATTTTCTTTAATTAATTAGTTGTTTTTTGCATGATTAAAGCCTCTTATATTAGAACATGTTGTCTCATTCATTCCTATAAAGACACTTGTCATGTTCTAATATAACCCTAATCAAGGGTTAGCTTTCATCCTTTTCATAAGGCTTGATTCATTGTAATCGTATTTTCATTCTCTACAACAACATATTCAATGCAACAATTTTTCACATAATGCATATTTGATGTTTTATCAGATCTAAGTTGTTGAGTAATGATATCTTTCTTATTTCTTCATAGTGTGATATGTTTATTGTTGTAGGTGATTCTTGGAGCTGTGAGAGTACATCCATCTACTCTAACAAGTCCATTAGGGTTCATGACACTGCACTAGCACACACATCAAATGTCTTCAAGTCAAAAAAATTATTCTAAAATAGAAAACTCCTAAAAAAAACTTTGGCAATCATTTAATCCACATTTCAGTGAATTCTATCATATAGTCAACTCCAGTCAAACTCAGTCAAACTGTTACCTCTTGGTTATTCTTCAGATGTGTCCTTCTAAAGAGCAACCCCTATCATTTATTGATGCCTTAGGATGTGTCCCTCCTAGGAATCGTAACTATCATTTGGCATTTTGAGGGATTCTCATGGAATTTGAGAATTGTTCCTCTCGATATCAACATCATTCAAGATGTGTCCTTCCTGAATTTGGCATTACATGGCATTCGTCATCTAGACTTCATCACATTTTGACATCAAAACACTTGACATTCAGACACACTTGGAAAACACTTTGGAAAACACTATCTTTTGGAAATTGTCCTTTGATTTTTCATCATGCTACTAGTTCCTCGAGGATGCTAGGACAATAGGATCTAGGGGAGCAATGACGTTTCATGGCTTGTCTTTCTTGTCTTTCTTGTTTGTGGTTGGTTGTGCCAAAAGGACTGGGGCAACTGAATTCCTAGTATGAGTCATGATCATCCTTATTTGTGACTGCTTGTCTCATGTGATGGTATGAGCTTGCACACCATTGATCTATGTCATATCATGGTGTTTTTTGGACATCACAATAATCCACCCAATGATGATTAAACAACTATTAGTTCTTTGAAAAAATATTGAAGAATTTTTTCTCCACACTAACATCCATTTCCTTCTGTCTTGTCACTTCTCTTCTTTTGTCTCTTGATGATATCCTATGACATACAAAAATATAGTCACATACATGATCATATAGACATTGCATTAGTTCATTATAAATTTACATACATGCATTCACCTAAAGTGAAATTAAACATTCAGTAAGGCATAAATTCATTAAACATCCATTTACATATTCACATCCACATTATTAGCATACATATATCATTTGCATTCATATAACATTAAAGTGCATTAAACATTTTCATACATTGTCCATATCATTAATGCATACATAACATAAAGCATCACATGTCACATTATCTATACATATTTAGTCATACATCAATGCATCCATCATCATAAACATGGCATTCATTAGAATCAAAACATTATGCATACATAGATAACATCGTCATTATCATCATCACCATAAAATAGTCATCATAGATAACATAGGATCATCATGGAATCTCATCATAAATAACCATCATAAATACATACATCACATAAAATATAAAATGTATCATCATAGGAATCATCATCAGAAATGCATATATCACATAAACATAATCACATCATAATGCATCATCACATAACACACACCATTTAGTTCATGCCAAAATTGCATCGTATAAATATCTCAAAATCATGTCATAGGATAGAGTCTCGAGGTATCCAAAAAATAGAGCTCGTTGGCTCGATGGTCTAAATATAAATGTCCCAACATAATGTCTCAAACATAAAAACAAGATAACAATGCCCTAAGTTGTGCTCTCCTCATCCCCTCAAGGAGAAGAATAGGGTGACTGATGAATTGTGGCAGGAACTGATGGTATTTGAGAGGACACGATAGGCTGAGTCTGTAAGGCTGATGGACTAGTGACCGGTGGTTGGTTGTGCTGGGACATGTGACCTGAACCTGATGATCCATGGCTATGGATCATTCTGTGGCCCAAGGAATGCATGTGAATATGATGGGACCTATGCCCTAAAGGTTTCCCTGATGATGTGGACCCACCCACACTGCTCTGACTATGGATACTATGGCTCCTGCTACTGTTGCTTGAACCACTGCTTGTCCCTTACAGAGACCGAGATAAACCAAGATCCCATTGATTTTCTGACACTGCTCTCTCATACAACATCTGATACTATCCTTAGCTTGTACTGACTCTAGCCAACTCCCTCACTGTCTCCCCAATTGGCCCTATGCATAGTTGTGCAAACTCAAAGCACCAACTTTGTGCCTCCTGCTATATGATCATAGCCTAATCCTACTCCACTCGTGTCACCTCCATTATTTCCTGAAGAGTCTTGATTTGTGCTACGGCCTCATCCAATCTCCTCTGCATATCCGCTAGTCTATGGTCCACTGTGGCATCCCACATCAAAGGTGGCCCCCTGGCTATGTCCTCCTCTCCATCCACCATCTACTCTTGAAGTTACCTCTTTGCCTCATCCATGTCATCATCCCTACCGATATCTAGCTCCTCCTCATCTCCTCCAATCTCTTCCTCACCCCCAACTTCCTCCTCCCCTCCACCAACATCCAATTCCTCCTCTCCTATATAGACCTACTCCTCCCTCAACACCTCTTCCTCTAGCCTAACCTCTGCCTCTAGTTGCTCAGCCTCCTACCTAATCTTTGCCTCAGCCCTCCCCTCCTCTTGTCTGACCTCCCCCTCTAGTTGATCCTCCTCTTGTATGACTCCCTCCTCTCTCTCCTAATCCTTTTCCACCTATGGGATCGATTCAAGTGGCACTCTCTCAACATGTTACCATACCCTCCTTCTGTACCTCCCATCATCTCCTCTCCTCCTCCTCCCTCCACCTCCACCATCTCCCCTATCCCCTCCATCACACCCTCCTCCCCCATCTCCTCCACCCCTCCCGCCGTCTCCTCTATCATCATCACCTTTTCCTCCGTCTCTCCCTCTCCCCCAGCCACCATATTTTCCTCCTCATCATCCTAAGCACACACATGGTATCACTAATCGTCGATCAACTAGTGCTGGACCATTTGATTTTTTCAAAGGTTGTGACCTGTGAGTCTAACACCATGTATCAAACTCTGTTGTGGTCCCAGGATCTATTGGACCTCTGCTCCAGGCCCACTGTTGTGCTACTAGTCCATCTATCTACTACTCTTCCAAGGGTACTGATATGGCCAATCCCCGCATGGTCTCTTGGGATGATCTAGCATACTCTGCGGTCCCCACCAACACATCCTACTACTCATCGAACTGACGCAATACCCATTGGGGTAGGTACATCTTGATAATAAGATGAGACTGAATAGTGCGACCAATCAAATATCTAAACTATTTGTAGAATGCAAGATGATCACCCTCTCCTTCCCACTGGGGTGATCCCACAATATTGGTTTACAATTTTTGGCCAAACTAGACACTAAAATGTTTTTTCTAACTATATCTTCACTTTCAGGCACCTATAGCAACTAAACCATGAGGAATTTGGAGATGATGCAAACTAGTGATTTGTGACATTTTTCTGTAGATTCCAAATATATTTTTTTCAAAATTTTTGGAATCCGATTGCACTTCTTTTTCCATCTCCTTCGAAAACTAGTTTTTTTTAGAAAAACAACATTTTTAAGGAGTGACGCTCACCATATAATGCATAATTTTTTTTCCATGAAGGATAAAATTTTAATTCTTTCAAATTTAGATTTGTAGGTCCAATATCTAGTGCTTCCAATTGGTTAGATAGTCTTGTATTGAATATTTTTTCCTTAATCAAATTTCATAGTCAAACCAATTACAATTTAGACATAGGCAGACCATATAATGTGTAAATTTTTTTGTATATATCAAAATTCTTTGTTTTTTGTTGGATCAAGGACTTAAATATCTGGTGCACTCATATGTTTCAATTTTTTTTGATAATTTTCTATTTTTCCATATGTGTAGAACAAAGAGCTTGATTTTTGGTGAAAAACCTATGTTTAATAAAACTAAAAAAACAAATACATAATAAAACCAAAACATATTAAAATTATAGTTGTT
>VDFB02343777.1:0-13680 GCA_007258455.2 Sequoia sempervirens | reverse complement strand
TGATAGATTGTATCAGGAAGTGAGGTCAGAGATTGAATCTGGTAGAACTTTAGAAGGTCAATTTGTAGGGTATGTTCTTGAACTAGATGGTATATTACGACATTTAGGTCGTATCTATGTACCGCATTTTGAGGGTCTTCGTATATTAATTATGACTGAAGCACATCAAGCTCCATACTCAGCTCATCCAGGTGTTAATAAAATGCATGCGGATCTTTGACAATTGTATTTCTGGCCTGGTATGAAACATGATATTGCTGACTATGTATAGAGATGTCTTGAGTGCCAGCGAGTCAAAGCTGAGCATCAACATCCTGCTAGATTATTACAGCCACATCTCATTCCTGAATGGAAATGGGATATTATATCTGTTGACTTTATTGTTGGATTACCTACGTCATCACATCGACATGATGCCATTATGGTAACTGTTGATAGATTGACTAAGGTAGCTCATTTTTCGCTAGTACGATCATCTTACAATGCTTCATCCGTAGCTAGGATATTTATGGAGGACATAGTTAGATTGCATGGGATTCCTCGTAGGATTATTTCTGATAGAGATCCCATATTTACTTCAGCCCTATGGACTTCATTACAACATGCTCTAGGGACATAGTTGAACTTTAGTTCAGCATATCATCCTCAAACAGATGGACAAACAAAGAGAGTTAATCAAATATTAGAGGATATGCTTAGAATGTACGTAATGGACCAACAATCACGTTGGGAGGATTATCTGTACTTAGTAGAATTTTCTTACAATAATGGATATCAGAGTTCCATAGGTATGCCACCTTTTCAGGCATTATACGGTCGTCCTTGTTGAACTCCATTGAGTTGGGATCGACTTGAGGATAGAGTATTACTTGGTCCTAAGATGCTTCGAGACATGGAGCAACAGGTTGACTGTATTAGAGAGCATTTGATAGCAACACAGGATAGGAAAAAGAAGTATGCCGATGCGCATAGAATAGACCGATAGTTTGTAGTTGGTGATAGAGTGTTTCTTCAAGTGCGACCGCGAAAGAGTCCAATCCGTTATGGAAAAGGCTCTAAGCTTGCGCCTCGTTTCGTTGGGCCATTTAAGATCCTAGAGAGGATTGGTCCTATGGCGTATCGACTCACCTTACCACCCAGTTTGTCACGTATTCATGATGTTTTTCATGTATCAGTTCTTAGACCATATCATCTCGACACTTCTCATGTACTTGATTGGAATGTGTTACAGGTAGAGGACGGGCAGCTGGCTTTGGAGCCCGTGGCCATTCTACAGTGTCGGACGCTCGGTCTCAAGGGTCGAGACGTTGATCAGGTGAGGGTCCAATGGGATCCTAGCCATGAGGCTTCTGCTACTTGGGAGGATGTGACATGCATGAGGAAACTTTATCCCTATCTATTCGCAGGCTTTCAGGAGCAAGCCTGATCCTAGGGGGGAGGATGTAGTACCCCTCCATTTTGCTTGTGATTTCTGTTAGCATATTTTTACACTGTTAGACTTTGGTACTTTGGTTTGGATATTTTGATCGCTGACTTTTGAGCGACAGTGGATTCATTTTGTGATATGATAAACATTGTATGGTGATATTTAATTTCTGACATGCTTTGTATTAGCGTAGATGTTTCCTTCAGATGTTATTGCTATATATATGTTTATGAAAGATTAACTATTATTTAATTTGTCGATTCGATGTGGCGTGTATTGGTGTGGAGAAACGGAGTTGCATCGCACAAAACTTCGCGAGGGAGTGCCTATGATTCACGTGATTTTCTCATACGGTATTATAGAGAATGGATTATATATATGTATGTTATTTTTCTTGATTCTGAGGATTAGAATTTTTATGACCGCAGACTCCACTTGAAGTTTTCAATTCGAGCATGTCAAAGAAACTCAACAAAATTTTGATTGGGAGGTAGTAACATGGTTTATCCTAGTCTAGTCTTAAACCCAGTCATAGTACATCGTCAGTTTAGTTTGGAGTCTTTAGTGGTCTTGTTTGTCTCTGATTGGATTAATTGTTTTGAAAAGGAAAATTTTGTCGATTTAATGATAGTTTGTTATTCTTTAATTTACTGTTTATTTAAATTAATTTTAAATGTTAAAAATAAGTTTTACATTTTATTTAATGAATTAATTAGTTTATTTGGTTAAGTAATTTAATCATTGAGATTAAATTCATTTAATTAAATAAATTAATTAATTGAATTAAATTTGCTTTAATTGTGTGAATAGATTTAAATTTTAAAATTAGTTGTTATGTGGGAAATGGCATTTTAATTGTTAGATAAATAAAATAAATAAAGGAAAAAGGGAAATTTGTATTTTGAAATTTGAAAATTTTAAATTATTTAAAAAGCATGCAAATCTTGAAAAAGAGGAAAAAGAAAGATTTACGGTAAGTTGTTGAAAGATATTTTTTTTCTTCTCGACATGTGTGCTAGTGAAATTTATTGCTTCTTGTTGAGAATTTTCTCGGATGTTATTTGGGATTTGGGGAAAAATAGAGGATTACCTTTTCTTCACGGGAAATAAAATAAGAGTTTGCTGTTAAAAATGTTTTTTGGGAAGAATTTGTGATTTCCCTTGTGAATTGTTGTATATTTCTGGAAGATCTTGTATATTTCTGGAAGATCTCTTTGGTTTGATATTAGCTTCCTTTTTGAATTTGAGTTTTCTGGAGAAGCTTTGGAGGATTGCACGCAACAGGAAACAAAGGCTCTCTTCTACAGGCAATTTTCAAGCTACAGGAAAACAGGTACTTTCCTTTGTATTTAATTTGTTTTCTTTAGAAAAGATTGTCTGAGGAAATATTTATTTTGTGAAAGTTGTATTTCTTCTCGGAGACTTTTGTAAAATAATTCTGTTAAAATTTGATTTCCTCTCTATGAAAATTATGAAAACAAAGTATTATAGAGAAATCAAAGAGCAAAACATAGATTTATTTTAACAGTAGAAAATCTACATAAGAAATTGACAAAATCTTAGAAGGGTTTTATGTTAAAATTGGTGATTAATTTGGGGTTTTGTAATAAAAAACCTCAGTTAATGAATTTATTAATTTGGGAATAAATTGTTCAGATTTGAAGCTTTTCCAATTTCCTATTGAAAACTTTGTTAAAAATTATTGCCCTGTTACATTATTATATTGCTATTTAAATTTTATATATGTATTCATATATGTATATATATTAGTGTTAAATATACATATACATCTATATATAAGATAATTATTTTAAATAGCCCGATTAATTTAATGTTCTAGAAATCGTGGTATCTTGAGGAATTGCTCCATTAGATTTTGAAATTCAAAGGACAGCAAATGAAACCCTGCGTATTTTATGGCCGCCGGGGTTTCCCCAAAATGCGCCACCGCTAAAGGAGGAAAAGCGGTGGGAAAAGTGACCACTCCCACAACCGCAAACTGATAGAACAACTCCGACTCGCCAGCGCGTACATAGGCGACCCCTTGAATTAAAATTCGCTTTGTTATGCTGATGGCAATAGGCAGAGTGTAAGTTTGAAACTTTGGATAAAATTTAAAATAAATACTTTCCAATCATTTAAATATGCACTTTTATTTATATATTTGATTTAAATGAATTAAATATATATATATATATATATATAATTTGTTATTTGTTTAAATTGATATTCAAATAATGTTTTATTTAATAGGTGCAAGGAATGCATGTGAATAAATATTATTTCATACTTGATTTTAAAGTTTAAAATTATAATTTCTTGCTAATTCTTATTAAATGATTGGATTTAGTAAATCCGAATAGTAGATGTATAGTTTTCCTGATTTGCTTTAAATTGTGTTTTCTTTTTATTGGGAAAATTGGGCATGTTTTAGATGTACAAGTCTTCTAGACAAGTTGTATAACGTGGGAGTTGTGATTGTTTAAGTAGAATTCTTGTGTTGACTAAGGTTGTGTACATGGTTTTGCATGGTGTTTAGACACCTGGTTTTATGAACATAGACATTGATGTTCATTATGAAAAGTGTAGAATTATATGTTGTATTTTTTTACACCTTGTTTACCTTAGTCAAGGAAACTTAGATTCCTTTGTTATTTTTAGGGGAGTGGCTCTGTGTGAGGGTCGACACACAAAGTGGTGCCAGGGTAACTTACAAAGAGTTAGTAAGTCAGTGGAAACTAAACAAAACATTACTTAGCTTAAAATCTTTAATAAGATTAATATGCCTCGCTTATAGACTCAAGAGCTAGTTAGATTCTTGAAGTTAAGTAGAGAGATGCGGAATGGCAAATCGTCTTGTTACTTTTAAAAGATATTCGATTAGTAATAGTTTGCATCAATGAGTTTGGGTTTAAAGTAAGAGGTTACTGGGGAGTAGCGAAGTTTGGAAGCCAAGAAACCTAAGGAAGAAACACAGAGTCAACACAGCCGGCAGTATTGATAGACACTCACCTAGAAATAGCAGTTTGCTTAGAGCTGGGTATATTTGATTGTCTTAAATCTGGGAAACAACCATCAGTTAGTTATGTATAGCATAGAATTGAATAGTTTATCTGGTAAACTATATTTTCCTCTCTAACTAGCGAGTGGACCCTCTTGGTACCACATGGTTAGATTGAGCATTACTGCCCATACTGTTAGGTCCCCAATTTATGATAAGCTGGCAGCGAGAGCTTCATGGATGGAAGCTTCATTATGGTCTATATGCTTACTTTTATTGCATCATTGAAATCTGTATTTGTAACATCCCTCAATTGTTATGAGGTGAACATTCGAAATATGTAATTGTAATCTATTATTTGATCTACCTCATCTGAAGAATGAGTATTGTAATGTTATTTCAAATGCAATGTAAGAATCTTATTTGTACTTTATACTATCATGAATGGAATTCAAATGTTATGCAAGTAAATATTTACTTTTAAAAGTTTATATGTTAATTGAAAATATAAGCGATACTAAATGCTAAAAGTCATCTATGGGATATAGTGATGACGTCGATGTAACTTAGAATGTATGCAACTAATAAAGTTAATATTAACACTTCCAAAAAGTATATTTCACTATCAAATTTGACGTGCAACATTCATGGTTACAAGTGGGGCATTCTGATATTTGCATGTATGTATACAGGAGTTAGGTACACAATAGAATGGGCATAGGGAGAAAACATTGATGTTCGCGGTTGCTGTGAATTGACGTTTGGTGCAACTTTGATGACCAGTTATGAGTTACACCTACTAAGGAGGACATGTAGAGCAGGTTCTAGATCAAATGGTAATTTGATTTTTTTATTATATTTAAAGTCAATTATTATATTTAAAGTCAATTATAAATTTTAAATTGAATATATACATAATATGAGATGTTTACATATTCTTTTTATTTTATAACATGGGACACATCTTATAGAACTTGAGCATGTACAGACAGGTCTCTGAGAAGAGCCTAGTGCACAACCTCAAAATACAGTACAATTAAAATATGATAAATTATAAATTAAATTGAATTAAAAGAAAAATAATTGTAGAGTTGTACATCTAATTTCGAATTTCTATCTTGTTTATGTAGATTGATTTAGAGAATTTAGAGGTTGCTTCAAGTGCAATAGAGCATCCAGACGTAGATATGATGGTAATTTAATTTTATGATGGATTATAAATTAAATTTTCATTAAATCATTTTTTATTGTCTTACATATGATTTCATCTTTCTCTTATACAAAGTGTTTTAGGTCATCCACATAGTCTGCATGGTGTGAAGAGGTCTCTTGATTATAGAGACAGTACATGACCTAGAAACATGTGATTTTATGTGTTATATTTGTTTATTTCATGGACTATATTTATTGTTTCTCATGTACTTTGTTGGAATTTATTTTATGTGCTTAATATATTGGTTTCATGCACTTAATATGTTACATAAATTATGGGCTTTATTATTATTTGAAATTTTAATTTACACATGTACATTTATGCATTTTATGTTCATAGTCAAGACATTAATATAGGACATTAATTTGAAATTTAGTGATCTCATACATGGATTAATATAGGAAATTTTAATATTTATACTTTGCAAATTTAGTGATTTCATACATGATATACATGATATGTACATTCAATAAATAGCGATAATTACTCAATGAACGTATTTAATTAATGTCAATCAATAATCAGTCAATAAATCATAATTTACAAACAAAAGCAATCTATTTATATACCAGAAAGGATAAAATTTTAAGAAATAAACAATACCATAGAAGATTAGAGAATAAAAGCATTAATAAATACTATAAATAATAACATCTAACACTAATTTATAAGTTGTCAAACAAATAATGACATCTTAAGGGGTGTCTAAAGGGTCATAATAGAGCGTCTAAGGGGATGACTTAAGGAGGTCTTAAGGGATGTCTAAAGGGGTCATAATAGAGAGCGTGTTAATTAAGGGTATGTCTTAAAGGGGTCTTAAAGAGGGGATGTCTAAAGGGGTCATAATACAGCACGTGTTAATTAAAGGGGATAATGTGCAAAAGAAAGAGGGTCTTAAGGGGATGTCTAAAGGGGTCATAATAGAACGTGTTAATTAAGGGGATGTCTTAAGGGGTCTTAAGGGGATGTCTAAAGGGGTCATAATAGAATGTCTTAAGGGGATGTCTTAAGGGGATGTCTAAAAGGGTCATAATAGAACGTCGTTAAGGGATTTCTTAAGCGGTCTTACGGGGGTGTCTTAAGGGGTCATAATAGAATTTATTAAGGGGATGTATTAAGGGGTCATAATATGTCTTAAGGATATAATTGATTTAACAATAATGTATGCATGATATTTAGTGATTATACACTTAGACATAAAGTTTCAAAGTAGGAAAACATGCACATTTAAGAAACAAAATATATAGAATATTGATTTGATACATAGAAGTACATAGAGTATGTTTAATTTTGTAAGTATGTATGTACATATATGTCACCTCAAAACAATGTTTACAAAATTTGGATATGCCATCTCAAGAACATCTCAAACTCATGGCTAGAATGTAGTAGGTCTTCACACCACCTGATATCAAAAAGGTACAAGCAATATCAATGAAATCATCAAAACATACATATTTTAATTTATATAAAACTATCTATATGTACAGAACTCAAGTACCTACATTTAAAAGTATTCCACACATGTTTGTAGGTTGAATCCAGGCATCCTCTCCTTTTTGTTTCAAAGTATGAGATCAATGTAATGATGGCTTTAGGATACAAAAAATGACAATAAATCAATTTTAACTATTAATGTCCAAGCAATATCAATATGTAATCAAAACATGTATTTAAATATAATTTAACTAATAATTACCTATTTTTACCAAGCATTCCATGTTGTCTAGGTTGAATCTGCATGGACTAGATCCTTTTTGTGATTTTCCTTAAGGATGTATAAAAGGACAATTTAAATCAATTTCAACTAATAACACACTTGACCAATGTCGAAACATGTATTTAATGTATTTAAAAGGACAAAATAAGACTAAAACTATATTTACCTGTATTTACTTATTCTATTGTACCATCTACATCCTCTCTTTTACCGTGCATCCTATGAGACTCCTCATGCTCTTCCATAGAAATTATTACATAACTTACTTTTGAAGGGTCTTCCGATACGCTCTAGTTTTTATATTTATTTGCCACCACCAAATGCTTAGAAATTGCATAATCTTTTCATATGTTTTAGTCTTTGAATGTAGAGTAGACCATTCTTTTCTTCTCAAGTATTTTAAGCTAGCCAGAAGTGCCAAAATACCCTGAAATCCTATTGGGAAAACATGTTTCAAAAACCATCATCAAATAGAAGTTCTCAAAATTTCTTAAAGGGGATCAAGACTTATTTCACAAGAAATTTGCTTAAGGGATCTAAAACTTGTTATCAAAATTTGCTTAGGAGGAGTGTCTTAAGGGGATCACCATACCTGTTGGATAATGGAATCCATCATCATCTTCTTGAGGTGTTATCAACTTATGTTTAGTTTCCACACAACGGGCCAACCAATATTCTGTTTGCTTTTCATTCCCCTCAGGTACAATAACAACATACACATATCCTGCCAACAAAATTCGATTTAATAACTTGTGCATATCCATATAAATAATTTAGTATTACAAAATAACTTAATAAAGTGAAATAAAATGAAATAAATTGAATTAAAATTACCTTATTGTACAAGGTCTGAAACACGGTTATAATCTTCAAATGCAAACAATTTGATAAACTTAATGGTTCTTTCATATTGATTATGTGTAGCCTGGGTCTTCGATGATCTTTTCTCTAGCATTCACCTATTACATATTATTTTCACCAGAAGCTTACAATCTCACGAGAATGCAAAATTGGAAAAATATATGCAAGCTCCTTGTCCAAATAGTCCGTATTAGCTGTTGTTTCCTCCTAAATGAATGGCTGCCGTGGAGTCGCGATTTGTCTCACAATCAGCTCTGATCGTATTGTTTCCTCTTCTTCCACTAGCAAAGAATCGATGAACTATAAATTAATCACTGCGAACCAGTCAGACAATCGCTTCTATTACACTAATCCACAATCTCATGTGCATTTTTAAATTTTACTGATTCCTCGAATTTTAATTGTTCTCTAGAAAGAATTCTTTTGACACACGCACCAGCTCCATCATGTTCTCCTTTACCATGCCCAGCTTCAAAAAAACTCCTTATATGTTGGACATTAAGTTCCTTGTGAACCCTACTTAACCAATAGAACATTCTAGCATTTTTGAACTGCCCCGTACAATTATCTGACCATATGAGGTGTTCTTTCATATGGATTCCTCTTTCTTTTAAATTTCTATAAAATATGCTAAAACAATATTGAACAAACTCTGATGAATGTAACCGATTGTCACTCAAATAAAAATGATACTCCCTCAAAAATTTTCTATCATCCTGGGGTCGCCTCATCGAGATGTCATAAGCTTGATATGGACAAATATAGCTACTTGTATTGAATTATAATATTGAGATTGAATTTCCTCTTGCAGAGCAAGAGTATAATTCTCCGCAAAATCAACCACTGAAAGTATAGTACCAATTGGAAATGTGTTTCTACATGCGCGAAATTGGCCATCAAGCCATCACATATGTTCAAAGTGCATGCCATATTTTGGTACAATTTTATTCTTAAATTCACTCATAAATGCATGCACACTAACTTTTTCTGTAACTAAATCACAGTGCTTTCCTATTTTTCCATCTTTTAAAGAATAGTGAACATTCCTAAATATTTTGACATCTACTAATTGTTGTCCAAAATCATGATCAACACTTTCATGCAAACAAATTCTTAAAAATGAAAGGATTCCACAGTTAATGCATTTCCCAAAAAAACAAGAACTTAAATAAAATAATTTATCATTAGATTTTTCACAAAACAAACCTGAAATAAACTCTCTTATTTCTTCAGGTGGCCTATCAATACCACAATCATGTATAATCATGTTAGTATGCAAGGTACAATGTATATATTGAAAAACATCATAAAAATAATGAAATTGAACATGTATTTTACAAAAAAAAGATATTCATTTCTTATTAATTTTTATATACCAAGGTTTACATTTTTCAAAAGACCTTTGACTTATTTTAATATTACCAGGTAACACTAAATCACTACAAAATTTTCTATAAAATTCAATTTGTGTTGTATCTAATAGGTGTTTTGGATGAGGATCACGAACTTTGGACTCCACCCGTAATTTTAAAACATCTCTAGCATTAGATGAAACCCTAGTATTATCATGCCAGTATTTTTCGATCAAAGATTTAATTTCAACATTAAATTTTATATCAGACCTCGGTAGTCATCCACTGAAACTCCAACATTGATTGATAGGATCATTTTCTATACTTTCTCTTCTTTTTTCCGCTCTTAGTAATGTTTATGATGTATTTTTAAAACTTCACTAATATTGCTTACCATTCTTTTATTCAAAGTTGCTTTATTAACTATAGCAGTAGTTATAACTCTTCTTGATACGTTTTTATCTTTAGATCAACTATTTTTTCCAATAGATTGAATGGTACTAGCAACAATAGACATAACATGTTTTAATGATTGATCTTTTCTTTTTGGTTTAATACAAAAGCCTAACCTTTTCATTACTTTCCTCATTTTTTGCATTCTCATCAATTCAATCATTACTTGACATTGAAATGCAATTTTTTTACGATAAAGTAATTTGGCGTATATTCTATTCGCATGTGTTCTTATTTTCCTCCAAGAAATTTGACTAGGAAGATTATCGAAAACACTACTTCCAATTAAAAAAAAAGTATTTTCATTAAATTCAACATCACATTCTAGATTTTCATCTTCATTTTTCATCTTCATCTTCATTTTCATTTACATTTTCATCTTCATTTTCATCAACAAAATGGTTTTCATTTTCATTTTCATCTTCATTTTCATCAACAAAACGGTTTTCATTTTCATTTTCATCAAAAATACATGTTTTGTTTTCATTTTAAAGAAAATGATCATTTTGATTTTCATTTGCAACAAAAGATTTTTCTTTTTTGTTTTCAACAAATTCTATAAAAGTTTCATCTCTCTGAATATAATCAATGTGAACATCATTAAGTCCAACATCTTACAAAACTTCTACATACAAATTTACCATTTTACTAGCATGTGGATTTGAAGACATGCCTGGATTTGTGCATATTGAAACATTTTCCATAGCATTTAAAGAGGGATTTGAAGAAATAGTAGGACTTGTTTGTATAATCACATTCTTCTCCAAATTGACTCCTTACAAATTAGCTTCATCTACAACCATGGTATCCTCAATGTTTTCATCTTCAATAGTTGTTGAATTGGTTGTTCCACCATCATTCATTGATTTCATTCTCATTCTTCTTTCTCTTTGTCTTTGTCTCTCTTTTTCTCTATTTGCTTCAACTTCTTGAGGAGTCAATGCCTTCCTTCTCTTATTATGAGCTTTATCTCCCATAATTATAAAATTCTCAAGCACAAATGATTGTTAATAGTGAAATAATTCAAAATATTCAATCCAAATTGGAAGTTGCATACCTATTAGGACAAAATTATTCCTCTTGTGTTCCTCAAAACAAGTACAAAACTACCACAATTCCACTTTAAAATTTGTTTTCTTCATGCCTCATTTGAAAAATTCTGTCCATATTGCAAATTGAAAACCTTTTGTTCCTCCAAACAAGCACAAAAATAACACAATTCCACTTCAAAAATGGTGTAGATGATGCCCCGTTTGATAAAATCAACTAAAAATCGAGTTCACCACCTGTAAATACAATACCTTATGAAAAATAATTTAATTTTACGACTCTCGGCCATACATGTGAAGTTGCAGACTTCATAGTAATTTTTTGCAGTATATTTAAATAAAGAAACGGGATCCCATTTATAAAACGGGATCCTGCTTATAAAAATTGGGATCCCATTTATAAGAAGCAGGATCCCATTCTTCGGCATTGAATGTGGGGGCTGTTGGCCGGGAAACGGGATCCTATTTGCTTTACAATGGTCTGAATATTGTAGAATAGGGAACATAATCCCGATTATAAGATGGGATCCTGTTTTATAATCGAGATCCCGTTTTTTAAAATTTGAATTTTTTTTGCTTTGTGGTCGGGTTTTTTCCTAGGTTTTTGGTTTGGGAAAAGCATTGGAAATCTGAACCTAGGCCTTCAACCTAGTTTGACCTGCAAGTTGAAGGTCCTAACAATGTCAAAGAAAAAATCTGGAGCTTGCACTGAACTGCATATGGTAAACAACGCATGGAATTTTTTCGGTGAGGAATTCAAAACCCATTTTAGATGAAACGTAGATTCTAAATATGTAATTTGTTTTGCGAATTGGATTATTTTTTCTATTTTTTCAATTAATTTCTAATAAGAATTGGTCCATAAACTTTAAATATCAGGCTTTTGCCCTATTTTAATAACTTTTTGATCGCTTATATGATAGCTGATTTAAAATTTTAGACAATTGTTGCATTTGAAAAGATAAAAATGATAAGTTTAGGTCATCATGCATGTAGGTACCTTGTGATTTTTCAAAATGAAAACCGTCTTACCTGTAAAATTTAGCAAAATATTCAATAAAAAATTACAAAAAAATATCAAGAACAAGCTTCAGTGAGTCACAAAACTTTTCCCAAAAGGATTTAGAAAAATACGATAATTTAAGTCAAAATATGGATGTCATACACGTGCATGGTATGGCAAAAAAAAATGACTTTTAAATAGTGGTTTTTAGAAATGCCTATTAAAACTCAATTTGTACAATATGGGTATTGAAATAAATTACATATTTGAAACTAGACTCTAAGCACTACATTTTATGATTAGTGACTTTTTTTAATGATTTCATCTCTAAGTGCTTCAAATTTTAAGATCAAATATGTCAAATTCTGAAAATCATGAAAAACACTTCCACTTTTTGGCCAAAAAGTGGAATCAACTTCTTGCACACACCCCAAAAGAGAATTCCTACTTTAGAAAGCTTCAAATGGTTTATTTTAAAAACACCAAATTGGAAATGTGAGAATTGTGTTGTTAATTTTCAAACACCAAATGGAGATTCCTAAGTTTAGAAAGCTTTGAAAATGTTCATTTTAAAAACACCAAATTGGAAATGTGAGAGTTGTGTTGTTCATTTTTAAACACCAAAAACTGAGATTCCTAAGTTAATAAGTAAAATTAAATAGTATCTCCAAAAATATTGGATCGATCATCTTCTTTGCACAAAAAAAGTTAGTATCTTTCACAATCCTACATAGAAATCCATTAATTCCTACAAAACAACCAATAAGTTAGCAAGAAAGGTCATTACAATAGTGTAGGATGCATGCGCTTGTCTTCCAAAGCAAATTCTTAGAAGAAAAATCAAGAGCTCAGACAAACAAATTTGCAAAAGCTCAGATTTTCCATATAGGTGCAAACTCAGTAAAAAGAAAAAGCATGATTTTTAGAGAAAAGGTGCCATTCCCATGGCAAAGGTGTTGATCTTTGTGGAAAAAGCTCATAATTTTTTCTAGTCAAAAGCGAGATTTTGTTGGGGAGTCTGTGAAATGTCTCTGAAAGCTCTCTGAACCCTATAGCTTGCAACTTAGCTCATAAAAATGTTAGTGAGGAGGACCTAGGTCCCACTGGGCATGCCAAAATGTGTGAGGGGGAAGGAATCCATGAGGAAATATGTGAAAAACAAGATCAAATGTAGGATTGAAATCAGAAACTAATCTAATTCAAAACACTTAATCTATCCCATTCCATCACTCATGAAATGTGCAAAATCTAAGCTATTTGAATGAAATGAGATTCTAAGATTAACAAAACCAATTAAACAAAAGAAGAGATTACCATCCCATGTTGGAGTGTATTTGCATGATGTTGGGTTGTTCGTATCACTTCAAAGCCTCCATTTCTTATGTGCAAAAGTTTGATGATCGATGCTTGGTTGACTGAAAAGGTTGAAGCTCTATCAATGGTGATTGTGACAACACTTCGTTGCATAAGGTAAGTTGAAATTCTGATCTTAATTTGTGAAGAGAAAGGCTTGTTATATAGAAAAATAAATTTTGAATTGACGGTCAAGATCGCATTAGAGAATATCTAGATCAACGATCAAAATGAGTTGAGAGGATTTAG